>PVKM010005752.1:16330-46881 GCA_004027735.1 Carollia perspicillata | reverse complement strand
TTAACAATGCTACCTTTTAGTAGGTGAACAGAAGGACAAAGGGCACTGGCCAGTCTTCCAGGCCTTAAAAGGCTTCTCTCTTCAGGTGGCACTTAAGCCCAAAAGGGAGGGGGGAAAAGAGCCTTTTACCGAGACAGTAAAAGCAGTAAGACAAATGGGAAAGAAGCTACTGACATCAGCGTTCATAAATTGAAATTGCCAAAAACAAAAACAGAGCTAGTTTCAATAATGTCTGAGGCACTGTTTCACGAGGTTATTAACTAGGTTAAGAATACAGAGCGCATAGTGACCCTGGCTGCCCGAGGAGGTGAGCAAATCCCCTGCCGAGCGGAGCCATTTGGGGAAGCCAGGCTGAGCACGGCTCCTTTTTGAGAGTGAGTCATTTACTGGTGAGGAAATGCTCGAGAGAACTCAAAATTCGGCGTGAAATGCCATTTTTGCCAAATAGAGCACTTTCCCCCTAAGTTCCAAATGGCCTTCCGCACTGGTATGAGGATTCCACCTTCAAACTCGACTGTAATCTAACAGCTTTTTAAAAAAGAAAATGTTTCAAATTACATATAGTTACTTAGGGCAGGAAGCCAATGACATCCTTAGGTGATAAAGTTTATATGACAGTAAGTTTCTTTCTAGTTAATATAAGTATTACGTGAATTATATGTGAACGCGGACTGTATTTCACCTAAAAGCTGAGAGCTACTGTCCCACTTCCTGCCAACCAAACGCACGGAAAACACAAAAAGCCGGGTGCTATTCTGACGTATATGAAAACTCAGCCCACAGGTGCAGATGGCTGAGCCCTATACTCTTTCTTTATAAAACATTTTTACAGGGTCAATATAGCTCACTTACCTATTGACCTATTAGTATTTTACTAGATAATGCTTAATGCTTATTATTAGTAGTATAAACGAAATTCTTTTCATTGCTCTTCTACCTCGTAACAGAATAGTTTAAGCTGTAAGAACTCAAACCTGTGACTGTGTCACAGTTTGTGAACTGGTTCTTCCTTCGCAGCCCTGCGTCTCCGTGAGCTGAGCAAGTGCAGGGGGAGGACGCCCGGGGGAGACACGTGTCCCCCCACCCCACGCCCCTCAGGCACTGCAGCAAACAGCACCACGAGGCCATAATTAGCTTGAAATTAATAATGACCAAACCTGCTACACACACATATGTATTTATAAATAAACACACCATTTAATTTGAACATTAAGCATCCTTAGTACACCGAATTATTATTCTGGCGACAGCTACCTCTTAAAAACAGGGCTTCAGTGGTGTTCAGGTTCACACAATTCTGAGAGGGAGGTTGTAGAAGGGCGTTCTAGTATGTTCCCCCACAAAAAGAGCCCTGGGTACTAACGCAATGGGGCAAAGGGAGTGCTTAACCAAGACAGCAAGTTGGAGACGATGTGGCAGTGGTGGCAGCAGTGAGGACTTCAGTTTTTGTTAAAGGAGGGAAATGAATCAGAATAAGACGGATGAGAACACAATCTCAGAATAGCAAGGATTGGTCCCGATAATCTAGTTCAGTTTTTCTCAACCTGTGTTCCAAGGAATACTAATCCTGCAAGAAAGAAGTTCTGAGGTCCAACAAGTAACATGCCACACATCACATTTTTCTCTTGATGATTCAAGTATAGCAAGCTGGCATATTAAAGCCGTGGGACATCTTGTATTAGAGAAAAGCCACTCACCCCAGCCACTTCCCAAACCAATCTGACTACAGGCAAGGCAGCTGTTTAATGTGGTACGGGCTGTACGGGGGCGGGGCATGGAGGGAGATGAGATCCAGCCGGGCTCCCCTACCAATGGGAGGAAGGGACATCTTTGTCTGACTCGATCCATCCTCTTGCCAAGCTGTGAGCTCCTTCCTGGGGCTGTGTTCTCCTGGCGGGGCCCTGTTCAGATGATAAAGCTGACCTCCCTGTAGCCCAACTGTGGGACCCCCTTTCTGACTCACTACTGTTCACATGCACAGGGCTTGTTAATGTTCCATGGACCACACTTGGAGAAATGCTGACCTAATCTAGAAGAAAAAATTGAGTCCAGAGAGCTTAGGTGACTTATTGTGGCAGAATTAGAACCAAAATTTCAATCTCCGGATACTCTGTGGTTTTTAGCACTGTTTACATTCACAGTTCTTTCTATTTTTCCATAACTCTACCATAAGCCATCTCCTCTTCACTCTTTAAAGGAGGTGATCCCTGTCCTTCCTTCCTCCCCAAACGGCAAGCAAATGGGCTACAAACAGACTGACCCGGTAATGTAACTAGGCAATACAGGGGCATGCAGGGTCCTGTTTGATTTTAACTGTAAAACAAACACTGACGTCCAGTCACACTTCATTGATCTAGAAGTCTCTTAGTTGCGTATTCGTTTACCGTCTTTCTCCCTTAGAAGGAATTCTCGAGGCAGAGGCTGTGCTCCAATACCTGGGATGGTGCGCGCAGTCTCTGGTCAACAAATGCTTGTTGAGAAAAGGAACGCGTACTTCACAGTAGCCCGGCTGTGACGTCGGGCCACACACCGCCTCCTTACACCACTCCTAAGAGCTCGGTTATTTGTTTCTAAGTTCACAACTTACTCAGAGGTAACAAAGCAGAAAAGGGAAAGGACCCGAGAGGTCGCACAGTGACAACAGATGTGACCGCTCATATCCTGGTACTAAGGGAAGAAGGGCAGCTGCAAGGAGACATGGGTAAAAGTACAGTGTGCGAGCTGGACTGAGGGCAGTCTGGCAATATCCATCCTTGTGGAGGGGCACACCTACATCTAGAAAATTATCTGCAGGGAGTCGCACTCAGAAATGAGAGGACTTATATTCAAAGTGATGTATAAAGCTATTTACTGAATCACTGCCTGTAAGAGCAAAAGATTGGGAAAAACTTAATGTCCACCAAAAAACCCCCAAAAGGTCAGGCTGGATAAACTGGTGTGTTTGCATGTGTAAAATTCATGATGGAATTCGGAGCAGCTATACATTTCTCTAAAAAGCCCAAGGAAGAGTTTGACGACCTAAATGGAAGTTCTGGAAGGGGAGCCCACATGCCACATGGCCTGTTGCCATATCTACGCGAAAAACACGTGTGTGTGATCCGCTTGCCTGAGGCAAGAAGAACAGAGCGGGCAGGAGAAAGAGGTGAGGGCAGGAGAAAGAGGTGAGGGGAATTACCTATGTATGTGTGCTCTTTGTACTTTCTGAAACTTCTGGAAGTATAGTCAAAACAGAAGAGTAAAAGTAAACCAGCACAAGGCAACCTCTTTACAGCAAAATAGCCTCTCACACCACGTGAGTGCACTCTGAAGTTTCCCATCACAGGACAGAACAGTTGTAACCGTAATTCCCAGGCATTAAAAAGCATTAATTTCTAATACGTACTTTCTTAAACAGAATATATGGAGCTAAGTGACAGTTAAAATTTATACAATAATAAAAATAGTATTACATTACTGAAAACTTGGAGAATAAAAATTAAAAAAGGAAAACAATGATCACCCATTAGCTTACCACAGTCAAATAACCACTTATTGCTTTGGTATAAGGTTTTCTTCCAGTATTTTTTCCCATCTCTGAAAAACCATGGTGAAAGCCTTAATGAAATCAATCCCAACCACAATACCTCTTGGTCCTGTTAAAACAGGCACTGTGGGCCAATGGAGGAGGAATCAGGAGATCTTAAGTTTAATTACAATCTGTTCTCAAAATCTCCAAATGGCTCTGAACAAGTGGTTTCCCCCTCAGCGAACGCTCTCCAGCTCCGCCAGGGCAACAGAGTCTGCCTCGAATGCCTCTCGAGATAATAGAGACAGGAAGTGGTTTACGTAACATGGAAAACCCCTAGCTAAATGGAATGTGAATATTTGGGCTAGGATACAAAAATATTTTTTAAAAGCACAATGGAGGGGAACTATTAGAAAGAGTCGAGGCTAAGTCCGAGTTTCTTATCACCTCTTTGTCATGCTTGGTATTTCTGAATGATGGTGTGGGGGGGTATCTTATTGTCAAAGAGAATTTCATTAGAAAATGGCTACAGAATTTGAGGATAGGGTTTAGCTGCTGGGTAGTCCTGGAGCTCAATTCAATTTGCAGGATGTACACCGGAAAATAGATGAAATCCTGCTTTAAAAATAATTAGGATTATTATTACCCCAGAGGACAGACAAGGAAACGCTTAAGATGACAGATTTCATCCTGCTCTGCGAAAGCACTTCTTCACTCTTTTAAATGGATAGCAAGCCAGTCACGTACTTGCTATTAGGGACAGCAGGCAGATCTCACGGCAAGATGTCTGGTTTTGGAAACTGATAGGTCTGAATTGATCCTCACAATTAGGAACATTAAGTTAAATCCTGCATTTGAGCAAAGACAGACAGACACTGCACTAAATGGAATATACTGCCGTTACTTAATGCCCGTGAGAGATGGTCCAGATAAAATCGACCAGCTCTGTTTTTGCTTTAAAATCTGCTCTTGTCCACTGACAGCCCGAGAAGGAACGGTCTGACAAAGGAGATTTTCCTCACGTGCACCATGGATGAAGTGGGGGTACCCGATATCTTCCGTTAGTTACTACCCTCTCGGAATCAGACCCTGTCATTTGAATGACCACCGCGGCAAAATGCCTGCCACGTAGAAAGACCCCAGGTCAGGGACGGCTAAACTGACGCTGGATGGTGCGGCGGCCTCTACGGCTCACTGCAGACAGACCTGATTGCCTCCTTCATTTCCCGTCTTCATAAACTATGCCCCAATTTCTCACTCCCCTCAGTGACAACTTTTCTGCTTTAGCTCCCCTGACTGGCATATATGCTGCTGGCAGGTGCCACCAGCCTAAGCCCTCGATGATTATGGGGCTGGGACTGCCTCACTCACACGCTCCTATACACCTCTCAGAGCTGTCAAAGCCCCGCTCCTAGCAGACTAATCTAAACTGTCTAAGCCAAACCCAACTGGTGTTCTTTCCCTCTAAATAAGTTTTTATCTAATACACACATGGCAAATATATTTATAGCCTTATTCAGAGTGTCAAGTACAAGATGCAGAGGAGAGGATGATAACTGCGTGGTAGGGGGGAAGGAAAGAATCAGGAGAGGAAATGAGGTCTCAGCTGGGTTTAGGATGTGCCATTCAGAACCCGGGCAAGAGGAAGAAAGAGGTGTGAAATGGCGTGGCAGGACTGGGAAGAGGAGGAGTGCGATCTTACCGAGGAGACTCGTGGGGGCAGGGACACAGTGGATGAAGGGGCTAGAAAGGCAGGGACTACAGATCACAAAGATCTTTCTGCCAAGCTATGAGATTTGTGTTTACCTTAGGTACAAACAGGGTAAAAGCTGGCATTAACTGAGCACTAACTACATACCAGGCACTGCACTAGGTGCTTTCTGTGAATCATTTATTCAAGCAAAGAGCAACCTTATAAAATAGGTACTATCATTATCTTCACTCTGAATGTGAAGGAACTGAGACTGAGGAGGAAATGAAATTTACCCAAGGTGAATTTAGGACTTTTTGTGAACAAACTTTTTGGGGGCAAATTAGAACTTCTTTGAAATATTTATTGTTGGTGAAAATTATAACTTTTTTGGAATATTGCTAGGGCAAGATTTGAAGGTAGGAAGCACAGGTAGGAAGCTACTAAGTTCCTTCACATGAGCGATGCTGAGGGTTCAAGTTCGTGTGGTAGAGCCGTGGGTACAGTGCACAGCATGAACTCAAGAGCTACAGTTCCGCCGTTGATTTCTGCTAGCTGATTAAGCAGACCAGGGTTCTCCCAGCCCCGGCAGTGCTGACTGGTGGAGCCATGCACACCTGGGGTGGAGGGGGCATTAGGTGAGGGGGAGAAAGCCCACTTGGGGGCGTACTGAGGTTGAGCACCCACAGGACTGTAGGCATTCATGTTCATATCTCGTAGCTTCAGTTTCTCCTGAAGGAGGCAAGGTCATAAACTAAGGATTAGGATAAGGCATTGTCAAGACAGTGAGGATGTAGACGGTTATTGAGGAGCAAAGGAGACAGCGCTGCCCGGGGATATAAGCCAATGGATCACTCACAATTTCCGTGTTCATTTACGACTTCAGAGATTACAGGTGGGTCACAGCTATCGTCCCCTTTCCACCTACCTTGCTCCCAGGTGATATAGCTACAGTGAAAACAAGTCTCAGACATCTAGTAGCAAGGAGGCAAAAAAAAAACAAACCCCAAAACCATTATACAGCCTGTTTTTGTTCATAGCACCTGCATGGAAGGGTCATTCAAAGCGGATGTGACAATATCCAGGCAGAAGGATCAGAAGGGCTCTAGTCAGATCAGGTAACAGAGTTCTCTATTGTGTGGCAGGCACAGGACCAAAAAAGAACCCTAAGCCTAAAGTGCCACCCCACTGTGGGATTAGATTCCTCGCGGTGCCAATGTCTAGTTCCTGGTTTATGCAAGAGTGGAAATGCTGTACAACGTAGCCAACCAAGCCACATATCTCGAAGACAACTAGGTTGAAAACTAAAGTCGAGATGTCCAATAGGCAATTAATTCCACAGATCTCACTTTCAGTAGCAAAACTGAAGCTGGAGAGAACAGCGGGAATCATCAGCACATGAGTCCTGGCAGTTTCGACCACAGAAGGGCGGGAGATAACACAACAGGGTGGACAGTGGGAAAAGATCTCGTAGCTTTCGTGAACTACCCAGTCAAGTGTGCTCCACATTCCTATGCACGTGGCGACATGTGAACAGACTGCTGTTAGGAAGCGAACCCGGCTGCTGGCCTACCTTGTATTTCGAAGTGTCCCAGTTGTGGACTACGCGTGCCGGGATGAGGAAGCTGTCGTCCACGTGGCAGCTGCTGCAGTAATACCAGCCGCTGTAATTGCACACCTTGGCCTTCCCGTTGGAAAGGCCTATGGACCGCTGGCATCCTGTTCGAAGCAAACACAAAAGTCTGTGATTATTGTACTGTACAGCACAGGACAAGGCTATACAACCCTTGATTTAAACAAAACTCCACGACGGGAAAGAAACTGCAGAGAATCCACGTACAGACACATTCGTCCTCCTTCCTCGCCCAGCAGCTCCCACTGGTCCCGTCTCTGGCCTCTCCCGACTCGAGCTCTTCAGCACGCAGCTGCCACAGACCAGTCTCCCCACAAGCTCACTTTTATCCCCTCACTTCCCTCCTCAGACACTCATGTCCACAAGGCACTCTGCTGGGACTTATACAGGATGTCACAGGAGCCACGCATCTCTACGAGAGGGATGTTACCAGCTCTGTTTCACAGATGAGTAGCCTAAGGTTGTAGCCAGGTTAGGTATTTCGTCTTGAGGTTACCCAGTCAATAAGGGGCAGAGTTGGAGTTGGCTCTGAGCTTGTCCAACTCTAAAGTAACCCTAAAAACTGGTATGTAGCTTCACTTCCAAAGTCAATGAAAGAAGTGTGTCCTCTGACTGGCCCCCATCTCCCCTTTCCGACCACCCATTCCTACCACTCTCCAGTGGGAAAGTAACCTCTTCATTCCAGTCAGAGAACTCTCCACACTGTTTCCCGAATAAACACAGCGTGCTCACTGCACCCTCCGTATCTTGGTACATGTTGTTTCTCCCTACGCAAGGTCCTCTTCTCTGATCTCTACTTTGCCACATCCTGCCGATTACTCAAGGCCCTCTTTGTGTCCAAGGAAGTCCATGGTCTGGGAGTGCTGTCCTGGTACTGTCAGGGAGCCTGGTGATGATCAAGGCTCTGCCGCCAAGAAGACACTGGTTTTCTTTAGGTGGAGGAACCACCTTCTACTGATGAGTAGAGAACTCTGTCACAGTCAATCCAATGGACAAACTCCAGACAGGTGGTAATCAGGACTATATAAACAGCAGCACTTTCTTGACATTTTTGATTTACAGCTTTCATTTTAGAAATCCCTCCATATGGCCCATTTCATGGCTGGGTGCTACAAACTACATTTATCAGAGAAATCTCATATTAAGCCTGTTTTGTGATATGGGTACAAAATAAATTACTACTACTATTAATAATGATGATGATATAATGATCAGCATTGTACCCCATTTCCATTAGAAAGAGCTAAAACACACTTAACAAATTGCCAACCTAAGAAGATACTGATTCACATGAATTGCTTGAATAAAAGGATCACAAAGCTCACAGAACTTTCATTTTCATTAGAAATGAAACGGCATGAGTAATCAAGCAGTTCCACAGTGCACCTACCACAAAGAGCATGAGACCCTACTGTTTTTAAATATGGGAGGCATTGAGAGACAGAAAGTAAATGTGTTGGTATTATGCTTCAAGAGCGCACTACTCTTCCTTCCTAAAAGAGCTATTTATTATTGAGCAGCAGCAAAATCCTAGGAGGTTCCTGTTTTTCAGGTTGGCGGAGGAGTGAGGTATGTGTGAAAGGCGAGGAGGAACCAAACTCACGCATTGCTCCTGCTGGAGGCACAGGAGGCGCTGTCCCAGTCACCGGGCTGTGAGCCTGGGGCGCTGTCTGCGGCAGTCCCCGACCACGCTGCCAGTCTGGCATTTAGCACATGTCTCCTTACACGAGCAGGCCTTTTTATGTGCTTGTACGGCCAGAACCACACTATTATCTTCTCAGATCTCTTTTTTATCCTCAGCACTTCACACAAAGCTTTGCATATAGCAGACCATCAACAAATGTTTATGTTGAAAGAATGATAAACTGAGTATTATTTAGCACACATCCAGCCACTTGCATATAAAGAGATTTTAATTTCCCATAGCTATTCTAGAACTGACCCTCCTAACCCGGTCAACTGCCTCTTGAAACAGCCTACTTTTGTTAATTTCCCTGTGAAAACGTGTTGTCTGTACTAAGGTTTACACATTACACATGCGTTCATACACGGAGTTTGAAAAAGAGTTGAGTGGATCTTGACATATTCTAGCCACTGGGCTATTGCAGTTTCCAAAAATTAACAGGCAGTCAAATTGACTCAACGCTGAAATGACAATGGATAGAATTCAATCTTTCCTAGTGATTTAAAAAGTAATCATGATCTTGCACAAATTCAGAATCATCCTTGTAGCTGAAACTCTCACGGCAGAATACTGCAAAAATACATCTAGGTTATTTTAGCTTTTTGGTTATTTGATGGATATAACACACGTTAGTAAGCATTTGCCGGATATTTACACGTGCTGCAGTAGGTACTACTGGGTATGTATCAGCCTGTACATTTTAACCACCTTATTACAATTTCCTAGGCACTATTAAAATACCCGAGTGTGCATTTTAAGAGAGCACATAGCCTACAGATGCGTACATCAAGCAGGCACACAGGTCCAAAGCCTGACGTTCTGGGGGTTCAACTACATGCGCTAACAAACGAGCCAAACATCCTCGCCTGTTTGCGGAGGTCTCCAGGCTCCTAAAGCAGGGAAAGGCTGAGACAACGCGGCTCGGGTCCACTCAGGTTCTAGTGTGCAGGCAGGAGCACCAGCACAAAAACTCCGACCTCTAGTCCCTGGGTGTCTTTGCCTTCACACCTTATTTAGAACCATGCTCTCCTGCTCTGGGTGCTGAAGTCACCCCTAATAACAGAAGTAGGTGCCGCCCTATCTGCACACGCAGGACTGTTTTGGATACGAGGTGTGCAGAAAAGCGCAAGCCAAGAGTCGGGAAGCCTGTTCTCGCCTCGGGTACAGTTAAGTCTGACCCGTCAACTCTCCAGGCCTGCTTTCCTCACCGCAGAATTAATGGGTTAGCCTTCGTTGGTGGTTTGCCAAACTCAGTGAGCATGAGAATTTTCTAGAGATGTTTGTGAAGAGCGGAGACTCCCCACCCCCAGAGACACTCGTTCTGTAGCTCTGGGGGAAGGCCTAGGAACTGGCATTCCCACCCGACCACCACCAGGAACGGAGGTGTGTGAAAGCTGGGCATTGCTCCCTGATTTCTAAGGGACCGCAAAAGTCCCTCCAAGCTCTGTGTTTCTACTTCTATTCCAGTGAAGTGCAGAGGGTGTACAAATCATGAGCTCACTGAAAAGCTCACAATTTGTCACATAGTTTATTTTCTAGGCTGCCAAAATCAACATTTCAGGTTCTGTCTATTTCCAAAAATTTACTATGTAGAAACAACCTGAGTTCATTTTACCAGTGTTTTTGCAGAGCATTCATTGTCCCCACTGAGAAGAATCTTATTTGACTCGCAAAGAAATAAAACTTTTAATCTTCAAATCCAATACATTTATCATTACGAGAACATAGGATGGTTGGGGAGGAAGATTAGAGGCTAGCTGGTAGCCTGATGTAGGTTCACTTTATAAAAACAACACATACCATTTACTTGCAGAAGGAAACACCCATTCTTTCAATTAACTGCCAGATTTCCTTCTTTAATATTATACTAGCAAATCATAGACTAAAAATGTCTGAAACAGTGCCTTATAAAGATACACAATCTGGGATTTCACTATCATTATAAAGTTTTCAAGAGAGGGAAAAATGTGTTTTCTTAATAATTACTGTTAGAAAAACACATTATTTTTGGAGAGTGCCAAAGCTGGGCTCTGACAAGCAATGTTATGGGGAGAAAAATAGAGCTGCGAAGCAGAAACAAAATATAATTAATTGAAATAACTAATTAGAACTTATTTACATATTATATTTGTATGTACCTTCCAATAGACTTTTCAACAATGTTTCTAAATTAAAGGGCATTTGGAGTAGGGAACACTCCACATGTTGGATCAAAGCAAATACATTCTTCCCAGTCCCTTTTTGAAACTTTTCAGAGAGTGTATTCAATTCATAGGAACAAAAAAGTATCTCACAAGAGAACCCACTGGCCTTTTTTTTTTTATTGCTTCCCACCCCACTTCAAATCTTTAATGAACACATTCTCTGAAGAGCTTGGCTTCCCTCTGATACACTTTGGGAAACAAATGTAACCATTTAACCGAAATTCTATTTGCTGCATGTAAGTCCATTTCCCAAATGGCCTTTTAAGACACCCCAAAGAATCTGTTGCTGGGGGTTGAAGCAGAAATTTTGGCATAATTCTCCACAAAGGCACAATCTTTCTTCTAACAAGTGTACCCAGTTAGCTCAATTGGCTGCAACGCGCTGTTACTGAAGCTGGGATCTGAGGAGGAGCCAACCCCGTCCTCTCTGCTTCAGGGCTACCAACTCCGCCCTCTGGCCCCGGACCAGCAATTGGAAAATTCGTGGGTGTAAGAGAAACGTAACAAGGGCTGTGGCTGGATCCAGGTGAATCCCTGTCACTGAGGAAAAACACACATGATGCTTTCTGAGTGTGCGCAGCCCTGCTACTACTTTACCCAGTTTGGTCATGTAAATCCAGTGTTTGTATTTGGAAGGTAAAAAGCTCTAAGAGGAGAAAAGGGGCAAATAAAAAGGAAAAAGAGAAGGTACCTCTATAAAACACAGTACAAGAGATTCAGAGTGAAAGGACAGATTTTCATCTGCTCTGTTAAAATAGAAAAAATAAAATGGGTAAGTGTTAGACTCTCTTTTACTGCATGCCCACAGGGTAAGAGGAGGCGGCCACAGGGGGGAGGGGGGAGGGGCGGGGGCTCGCAGACAGCCCCGCCCCTCCCTCCTCCGTGCTGTCCAGTGTCCCGGCCTGGGACGGTGAGCTGTGGTAAGCATTGTGCGAAATGTGGCTTGCAGGCCTGGACTTTGGTCATATGCTTTAGTGACTGGAATTGCCAAACTGAAAAACAGAAATAGGGGTTCAATAACTTGCTATTGTACAAGAATTGAGAAAACAAAAAGAACTTAGCTTTCCCAGCTTACAGTCTATAACTGTTGGCTCAGTAAGCACTTAAATGTTGAACATGTACTTTTTAAAATAAGGTGTCACCTTGGGTATACAACCGAAAACTCTGTTTAATGAGCCTGGCATTAGCGCAAAGCTTGCACAGTGTCTAAGCCAGAGACCATCAGACAGAGGGCAGAAGCAATCTTTTGCAAGGTAGTTCTGGTGTCCATTAAAGGAAGTGGAGACAAAGTCGACCTGGGTGCAACTTGCATTCTCCACTGTGGGAGGGGCCGAGTTGGCGTATCAGACTGACCACAAGTGCATTTGTCAGTTAACACAGGTGGAACTGAGGCTATGGAATTCTATGCAAAGGTAATGGAAAAGAGCCAAGGGTGAGGGACATTGAGAAACGCTGATTTAGAAGTACACTGGGCCCCCTCACCTGTGCAGGATATGATTCCAGACCCTCAGTGGATGCTGAAACTGCAGGGAGCACCAAACCCCGTATGGGTGTATGTGTTGTGTGTGTACACATATATGTATACTCATATACACACAAATATACACGCACTATGTTTTCCCTACACATACATACCCGTGACAAAGTTTGATGTACAAATTAGGCACAGTAAGAGATGAACGACAATGCCTCATAAGAAAAGAGAACAACTGTAACAATAAGACAAGGGTCACTTGGACACAAGCACTGCGATGCTGCACCAGTGGGTCCATAATCCAGACGGCTGCTTAAGTGACGAGTGGGGTGGGGGCGGAGTGCACAGTAAGACAGGATGGACCAAGGGGTGATTCATGTCCCCGGTGGGGCAAAGTAGCACGGCGTGCAATTTCATTACACCGACAGGAGTGGTGTGCAAATTAAAACTCATGAGTTGTTTGTTTTTGAAATTTCCCATGTAATATTTTCTGACCAAGATTGACCATGAATAACTGAAGCCCTAGAATACAAAACTGTGGATAAGGGAGGACTACTATAAGTGATCTTAAAACTTTCCCCATCTCAATGGCTAAGTTATTCTGTTTGTGGGACAAGGTGGTGACCCACCAAAGAGTGGGCACCTACTTAGAAAACCAATCAAGACATGAAATATTCGGGTGGAGAATTGGGCACATGAAAGCACATGCCTCTGAGTGTGCATTTTGTCCGTCACAAGGCAAACAGGACCCACGAGCACCTCCAATGAAACTGAATGAACGAGAGGGGAAATCGAGAAAAGTCCACTGTGTACCGCCTAGAATGCTAACGTGAATACAGGGGTGCAAAAGTGCGTTCACAGTTGTCCATGTGGAAATAATACAGTAATAAACAACGATACAGTTCACGGACTCACAACTATAAGCCTACTTTCGCCCACCCCTGCAGTGCGACATACTGCTAGTCGTCCCTTTGTGTACTTTATGGGCTCACTTTAGACGGCAACGTCTCAAAACTATTTTCTCCATAAGGTTTAAGTCTTATAATAGTGAATTCTCTTCCCAGAGGATGAAAACTTCATGGTTGGGAGGGAATACGCGTATAGGCATTCCTCGGAAATATCGTGGGTTTGGTCACAGACCAACGCAAAAAATAGAGCATTGCAATGAAGTGAGGGGTAACCGTCTTGCTGGTGGAAGGTCTTGCCTTCAATTTTTAAAAAGTGCGACATCTGTGAAGTGCAATCAAGCAAAGCATAATCTTGAAATGTATGGACTGGTTCTTTCCAAAACTACACCAAATTCATTTATTTTCATCAGAAAATAATATTTTTTTTTCTGATGGGTGTCATTTTGTTTGTCTGTAAATGGACTTTATAACAAGTTATTATAAAAAGAAATCGTCACTGTTGGCTAAAACTTTGATTCAAAAAGTTGAGCTGCACAAAGGGATGACACATGGTAAAAAGCATAAATAAACCCTGGTTCAGTGGCTCAGCTGGTTGGAGCATCATCCCGTACACCAAAAAGTTGCAGGTTTGATTCCCGGTCGGGGAGCGTAAGCGGTTATGGGGAGGCAACTGATCAATGTTTCTCTCTCACATCAAAGTTTCTCTCCTTCTACCCCCTTCACTCCTTCCTCTATCTTAAAAGTCAATAAACATATTCTTGGGTGAGGATTATAAAAAAGCCTAAATCAGTACCACTTGGACGGAAACTCCCTACGGAGGCCGACACGTGTAGGAAAACTTAGGCTGGCATTTGTAGACGGGACTGCTGCTAAGAGAGGTCTGTCCTTGAGAATGTAAGAGATGTTAGTAACTCCTGTTGGACAAAATGGGTGCACCTAACTGAAGGATTTTCATCTCAGCACAGCAGCATGGCGAACGTAATGCCCATACAGTCCTAGCTCTGCCCCGGCACACAAAGAGTGTGCAATCCACATGATATCTCGAGAAACAGAGACTGACTGAGGTTGGGACCAACAGATTCCAAGTGTCCAAGACAGAGGCTGTCTAAGAACTATAATCATGGCTTATTTGATTATACTTATAAGATGAAGGCAACCAAAGAAAGATAATTTTAAAAATCTAATCTGAATACTAATTGGTTTAAAATTTAGAAGTATTCTATAAGCCTCAGTGAGGATTTTTTTTGAGATGAATATTATAAATAGGTAAGTTAGCTTTGATTTGTATGTCATATTAAATATAGAGGTACTATATTTAAGTAAGCAATGATGTGAAAATCACATGTTATGTAATTACTGCTGACTGAAAATACAAGGCAGCATGCCAGTGGTTCCCTGAATCTGTCTCTTGCTTCCACAGCATTTGGAAGGGACAGACCCAGGGAGTCCTCCTTCTCTCAGCCTCTGACCACCCTCCAACCTCCTTTCTGGTCCCCACCGCCCAAACCATCGTCTCAGCCATCCCCTGCCTCCAGGACCACCCAACACACATTTTTGTGGTTAGCTCCTTATTGTTGACCAACCATGAGCTCCCAGATTCATCAGAATTATTCCACTTAGGTGGAGGCCACCATCAACCACTTGGTCTGCAACCTGCAATCTGCATCTATGGGACTCCTACCCTCCCTCCCTCCGGGCTTCTACATCCACCATGACAATGTAGCTCTGGAGGGGGTGGGCCACTTCTTCTGTGAGGAGAAGCACTAGAGCACCCAGCTTCTCATAAAAATGCAAGCAGTGGCCACATCCTCTTCCAGGATGTGCAGCAGCCATCCCAAAGACGAGCCAGGTAAAGCCATGGATGCCGTGAAGCACTATGGTCCTGGAGAAGAACCTGAGCCGGGCCCTTTGGGATCTGCAGGCCCTGCGTTCTGCCCACACGGGCCTCCATCCCTCTGCCTTCCTGGGGGGCCGCTTCCTGGAGGGGAGGTGGAACTCAGCAAGAAGGTGGGCGGCCACCTGACTAACCTGCGCAGGCGGGACTGGGCGAGTATCTCTTGCAAAGGCTCACCCTCACGCAGGACTGGGAGCCTCCAGAGGCCAGGGGACTTTGAGGGGCCCCTCTTTGCCCCCCTGGTGTCAGGGCTTCTGCCCCCCGACATGAGGCAGTTTTTAACCTGGAGCCCCCTCTCAAGCTGTGGACCAAATGAAAACAATAAAGCTTTTCGTAGCAAAAAAGAAAAGAAAAAAAAAGAAGAAGAAAAGAAAATACAAACTAAAGACTTTCTACTCTTGCTAAACTTTATGTTTGTTTGTTCAAGCTCATGGAATGTTGTTAAGATTATAAATCTTATTAAATAAATTAATAAATACCAAGTAGACTCCAACTGAAGTTGAGAAGTGTCAAGATTTATTGGTCTTTCAAGTAAACAATGATTGAGAGCCTAAAGTCAATATTTAGTCAAAATTTATCTTGAAAGGCAATAAATCTTGATTTTTGCCAAGGCAAGTAAGTAAATATGTTCACTGTTCTAGAAATTCTGACTGGTTTTCTATCTACTAAATAGCTACCTTGAGTTATAAATATAGTGATCTGTGACACACATTTTCACTGCCAAAGAAATGATTTGGGTAGTTGGGTTACTTTAATTTTGTTACAATAAGATGCTTTATTAGTACTATTTATAGTAGAGTAAGATAAAAAAAGTTTAATGATGAAATGCTATGAATTCAGAATCTAGTATATTTAAATCAGCCTAAATTTAGTATTTTTTTATACTCGTTTTCTTCTTACACTTTTTCTTTAACTTCCGTCCCCGTCTGCTCTTTCCCCAAAGACTTTAAAAAATGATAAGCAATTTAAAATAGAAATAATAAATAGGCAAATAGATAAATAAATTTCTGCATAGTGCTTACTATTACCAGTCACAATTATACTCACTTCACACCCACATACTGTTCTCTTATCAATTCTACAAGATAGGTATTATCCCCTTTTTATAAAGGAAGATGCAGAGGCAGAGGGTGACAAACTAATTCTGTCTATGGTTTACATCTAATGAAAAAGGCAGAGCCTAAAAGAAGTAGCCGATGTGGCACTTTATGAGCAAACCAATGAACTATATAGGTGAATTTCCACATAGCTATTTCCTTATAGAAGACATTGTAAAAATTGTCTACTCATGGATGATAATACGACAAGCACAGACAATATGAATGAGTCAAGTACACAAAAGTACATAATTTGGTTCATCAGTGCATTCAGCCTAGGACCTCACAAGCAGTAGCATCACCTCTGAATATGAAGGTGGGACGGGGTGGGGGGCAAGGATACAAATCTATAAGGTAGAAAGCAGAAGAGACGAGCAAAGGAAAAAGCAATCATCCTAATTGTGGAGATCAAGGACGGCTGTGTAGACACGGGCATTTCAGCTGTGCCTTAAAGAAAAGAGATTTTGGCAAAGAAAAGTTCAAGTCAGAAAAATGGGAGCAAGTTTGGAAAACACTGACCATTCCAGCGGTCTGAAATGCACTGGAGCTCGGAGGGACGGTGGGCCAGCTTTGAGCCATAAACTGACACTAGAACCTGAGAACTGAGATTGTTCAGGGAAGAAGTCCTAGCAAATCAACAAGATACAGGGCCAGCGAGAGTTGTTTGAAGCAGAACAGCAATCTGAGATTAACGGGCACGAAGACCCTGGAAAGGCAGAAATAGTTGGTAAGCTACTGCACCAGTCTGAGCTTGAGTTAGCAGTGGGTTTGGGAGCAGGGAGGGGAAGAAAAGAAGGAGATAATGTGTAGATAAAATGCCAACAATTTGACAGCTGACCAATGGAAAGAGCACGGCAGGGGGCTCCTCAAAGATGCCCAGGACGTTCTGAGCTTGTGACTGTCATGTGAGAAATCTATCAGTCAGAAGAGGGAGCTTTAGGGAAGAAAAGCTATTTGTTTGAAGCATTAAGTTAAAAAAAACAGAGCTCAAAAATTTGAGTTAGCAGATCAACCAACGCCTAAAGCTCCACTGAGAGAGAGTAATTCCCTTTTATTGTACAAATCAGTTTGAATTCAATTTTCCGTTACTTGTGACTGAAAGCATCTCATAGATTTATACTGAAAGATGGTTGGTGAGGGTTCTATTTCTATAACCTGCTAGTTTTACTTAAATCTACCCATTAAGATGCTGAGGTCTTATTATAAGCCATCAGATGGTGTGAAATAATCAACATGCATTTCACAGAGGACACTTTATGCAGAAGTGAGGAAGAGCAGTTCAAGAAAGTGAAGACATAGTAGGTCTTGATTCTTGATAGCGTGGTGCAACCCAGGGAGGTTTCGGTCTCAGTAGGGGACATTGGCAACATCTAGAGACATTTTTGGTTGTCACAAAACGATGAGTTGGGGTAGCTGCTGGCATCTAATGGACAGAGACCAGAGATGTTGCTAAACACTCCTCAGTGCACAGGACCCCATGACAAAGAATTATTTGGTCCAAAAATGTCAACAGTGCCACCGTTGAAAAACGCTGTGACAGTACGAAGATGAGTGAGCACAGTAAGAGATCCATGCACTGACCTTAATCACTTTTCTCTATGAACAAGGGATATGCCATCTATTCTGTGGAGGAGGAAAAGCCCTTTCACCAGCTCTACTTTCTTATCTAAAGAAACCGAGTCAAGCTGCTAGGATGGAGGCAAGAGGTGCGGCCAAGGGGCGGCCTCGTGCGAGCAGCACCGTCTCCTCGCCTGCCTGCCAGCGCCACCTGCTCCAAGCTGGAGGAGGCTCTTTCCCTCACAAACTAACCCTCTGGTGAAACGCTTGCCTGCCAATAGCTCTTCCTTGAAAAGCGACTGCAGGAACAGAGGGTGTCAAACTAAGCTGGTTATTCCAGACAGGAAAGCTGCCTGTGGCGGGCATAATGCTCCTCTGCCACAGTTTACCTCCTGCCCTCTATCAGCTCTGCCTTAAACAGGGAGTACCAGGGGGACCCACGGGTACCCTGCCATCCTCGGCAGGAAGGGGAGGTCAACCTCGCCGCCCTCCTAAGGGCTGGGTGGGCTACCTGGAATGCACACCCTGAAAGCTTCGGGGGAAATGTCTTCCTGGAATGTTCCTCTGAACTGTATCAGCGCCTGAGGACACAGCAAAAATAAGTCCTATAAGATTTGACATTTTGTTCTTTGTGGGTTTCTTGGTGTTATTTTTTTACCTTTAAATAATAGTCCACTAAAATATTACTCATCCTGATTGCTGAGGGTGGCTGGCATTCCCTTGAACGCTGTGCCCGGAGCGAGTGCCGCACTCCCTCCCCCGAGCTCCAGCCCTGCTCTGAGCCCTTTTTTCCTCACAGAGAATCCAGTGCCTGCCCCATCTGCTACAGTGATTTCCCCTGGCATTTGGCATTCTACTGAAGCACCACCAACTCTTTTCGTGATTCCCCAGTTACATGATTGCTTCGAAAGGTCAATAACCTCTTATTGACTTAGCAATTCAGATGATCTCTTTGGTTTACCTGGAAAGCAACCTGTCTTTCCTTACTGTTTCGGGACCTCGTGCTTCCTTCCAGCCGGAGGGAGACAGAAGCCTCTGCATTCACCAGCCCCCATCCGGGCTGTGGGGGCTGTCACCGTCCCACCAGGGTCCCCTCTCCCTTCTCTTTCACAGCAGTCCTCACGCTTCATGCTCGTTTCTCTTTCCTTCTGTTCTGCCGGAGTCTCATCTCTTTGAACTTTACAGTATCTTTAAAACACAACCCTTCCTCTTTGCTAAGACCTCCTAAAAAACCACGGCTGCATCTCTTAGAGTAATTTCTACCTGAGCTATTTTAGTAATGACAACAATTTGATAAAATTAAAGTCATGAGAGTGGATCTGAGTAGTGGCAGAAATAGTCTCAAAGTGAAAAGGACCACTTTCATCAGCTTCCTCTAAATCCACGCTTGGATTTCTTCATTTTCAACCCAAACCGAATTCTTCATGTTCTGGGAAACTTAGGGACTGCCTCGGTCCACTTTATCCATTTATTTCTTTCCCTTATGCCTTCTGTGGCCTGCTTTCCAAACGTTTCTGTCTCTCTGAAAACACAGGTTCACGACCACCTCCGAAGCCCAGCTTTGCCCTGTATGTTTAGTGCCTGAGGAGGGGCTGCTTCTGTGAGGGTCTTAGACGTGCTAGGTGGGAACCTCCTATTTCCTGGTCCTCGTGTTGCCTCTTGAAAGGAATTTCCTGGACTAATAATATTCCCAGCTTCTCCCCAGCCTTCCAGCCTTCCTCACAGATGGAAAAACAGGGCGTCTGACTGGTGAGTTTAGAAGGACGCTGGCATGCTCGGCCTGGCCCTCAGGAAGCGATTTTTCTGTCTGCCGTGACAGGACGGCGTGGCCTGGTCTCCAGCTGTGAGGAAGCCCATCGAGTTCAAGGGTCCATTATATAATAAGACACGTGGTCTACAAGGAGTGCATGTGGGTATCATGGCCCCCATCCTCCTGGCCCCTGGGGACAGAATGAAAGGGTATGAGCTTTAACCCTG
The DNA here is from genome assembly GCA_004027735.1 of Carollia perspicillata. NCBI lineage: Eukaryota > Metazoa > Chordata > Mammalia > Chiroptera > Phyllostomidae > Carollia > Carollia perspicillata. Next base: position 27,258 of record PVKM010005752.1, on the reverse strand, counting down.
GAAAGCCCCTGTAAGGATGATGGCACACAAGGACAGCACCCAGGAATGGAAGTGGGGAAGAAAGCGGGAGGCACAGGGCAACCGGAGCACTGAGACGAGGATCGCACATGGCGGCTGGGCTCGAGGGGTTTCCAGGACGCCCTCTGCCTTCTGGGGCCCCCTCTTCTCAGTTCAACTGCTCATCCTCCTGTGGATGAGAAACATCACTTGCCTAAACGTTCCTCATCTGTTAGACTACAAGTAGACTTCTGCTCATCTAAGAAACCTCAGGAAAAAAGTGCAGTGATGCACAATATTACTAAATTAAGATTTGACACTTCTGGTGCTGCTGATATTTTTCTAACATTTGAACTGCAGCTTAGTCTTCCCTCGAGTGGCAGAGTTGAAGATGCTAACTCGCAGGGCTGTGAGAAGACTGGCTTGAGGCTGCAGAGGGAACCAGAGGCAGGGCTGGAAACAGAAGACCAGCCTCTCGCGCTCCCAATGTACTACTTATCCCACTGACTCTCGATGCTTCCCAGCCACCAAAGCACATGTGTCTATTATTCTGTCTGGGTTCTAAACATCTAGAGTCTGGAGAGAACATCTTTACCGGCAAAGGTGGAGACGGAGACCAAGACCCTCCACCAAAGCCTATCCTCTGACGAAGGCACAGGCCTGGCGATTTGAAGGGGATGTGATTTTCAGCAAGGCCTTTGATTCAGCCAGCACGTGATTTCCTTTACTGAAAAACATGAGCAAGACACAACCCCGGTATATCGGCATGTACCTGGTTAGAATGTGATTTTCGGCATGGCGACTCCAGTCAACAATATTGCATTGTATTACAAGTCTCTAAGAGAATAGATCTTAAAAATTCTAATCCCCCTGCACACACAAAGGTAACTAAGTGAAGTGATGGATGTGTTAACTAACCTCATCGCGGTCATCATTTTGTCGTATCTATGTATAGCAAATCATCACGCTGTGTACCTTAAAGATGAACAATGTTCTGTCAGCCATATCTCAACAAAGCTGGGAAAAAGATGAACTAAGTTTCGGGGGTCTAAGGTACAGCATGGCGACTATCGTTACCAGTGTTGTATACTTGGCAGTAGGTAACAGAATATATGTTCAGTGCTCTCACAAGAAACAAAACCACGTTGACTACATGGGTGACATCTTGGCTAACTTTAACACGGCCATCATTTCACATTATACACATACATCAAATCACATCGTACGCCTCAAAGCTACATAATGTTATTTGTCAATTATAACTCAGTGAGCCTGGGAGGAAATATAAGAACGTGATTTTCAATCTTTGGAAAATTGATACCAGCCTGCATGCCTTTGGTTTAGGAATCCTAGTACCCATCTAGAAGTGGTGTATAGCACACACAAAATTATTTTCAGTGGAAGCTAACACATAAAACTCACTTTGTTGGTCACCTTTATAATATCCGTTAAAAAAGAAAACACTCCCTATTTTACGCCAAGATTTGAGAGTGGTGCATGGGCTGGAGAGGGGGGAGCACAAAGTCACTGGGTGCGCATGTCACCCCGCCCCTGAGCGGGGCCCCGGGAGGCTGCCGCCAGCCCCACAGCCCACAGCCAGCCAGTTTCCTGGCTGCTTCTGAAGCCACTTGGTCCCAGGAAGACCCAAGAAGATACACCAGAAATCTTCCCTCCCCAGGTGGGTGCAGTCAGTGCAGGAGGGACACACCAGGTGATTGGAAATGTGTGGACTGGACGTGCAGCCTGAGGCTTCCTCATTCTCTGGGAGGAGCAACTACACACATCCTCCTTCCATCCAGGTTCCATTTTTTGCTGTAGAAATTGTCCACTCAATGTCCTCTGCTGTTCTATAATATATTGTCTGGTCTTTCTCCCTGGTTCTTGGCAGGGCGCTTCTAAAACCCTTGTAATTTCCGGAGTGATACAAATGTCCTTATTCACGAGCCTCTTGGGTCACAGCTAAATTTCTGCTATTGAGGTGACTCACAGCGGGCCACTAAATGACTTCAGGATGGGGGTGGTCGCCAGAAGGACCCACCACATGATGAGAGGGCTGGGCCTTAGAGCCAGCCTGACCTCAGTCAAGCATGCCTGTATCATGAAACCCCAATACAAATTCTGGATGCTGAGACTCTGCGGGACTTGCTGCTTGGGAATGCATCATTGTGCCGGAGGGTGACGCGTCCCGAGTGCACAGGGAGAGGGCCCAGAGCGCTGTATTTGGAGCCCTCACACACTTTGCATTCTGGGTCTCTGCGTTTGGATGTTCCCCATTTGTGTCCTTTCTAATAAAACTGTAACTGTGAGTGTAGTGCTTTCCTGAGTTGTGTGTCATTCCAGCCAATTAGCAACCTTGTGGGGGTTGTAGGAACCCCCAAATTAGTAGCTAGTCAGAGTGCAGGCGGCCTGGGGGCCCCCAGAATTTGTGGCTGGCACTGGCAGTGGGGGCAGTCTTATGGAGGATCAAGTCCTTCGCTCACGAGGTTTGCACTAAGTGAGGGTGGTTTGTGCCGGAACTGAAGGGCAGTGGGCCAACGGGGCTGAAACAGAATGTGGGCAAGTGAGCAAGACTCTGCAGAGCAGGGCGTCTGCAGCCTGTGTTGGAGGAACACCAGTCCTGCAGGAGGGGGCCAAGTAAGGCTGGAGATGTCTCACACGTATCCCTCATATCAGTGTAACAAAGGCTCTACAAGTAGTCAAGGTTATGTAGTCAAAAGCTTAAATTAAAAAAGTCTCACTCAAAACCATAAAAATCCTAGGTGAAAAGGTAGGCAGTAAAATCTCAGACGGTTCTTGTACCAATATGTTTTCTGATGTATCTCCTTGGGTAAGGGAAACAAAAGAAAAACAAATGGGACATCACACTAAAAAGTCTTTGCACAGCACAGGAAACCAGCAACAAAATGAACAGACAACCCACCGAATGGGAGAACATATTCACCAATATATCTGATAAGGGGGTGATATCCAAAATTTATAAAGGACTTATACACAACTCAACACCAAAAAACCCCAAACAATCCAATCAAAAAAATGGGCAAAGGACTTAAATAGACACGGCTCCAAAGAGGATATACAGATGGCCAATAGACATATGAAAAGATGCTGAACATCACCAATCATCAGAGAAATGCAAACTAAAACCATAATGAGATGTCACCTCATACCTGTCAGAATGGCTATCACCAATAAATCAGCAAACTACAAGTGCTGGCGAGGATGTGGAGAAAAGGAAAACCTTTATACTGTTGGTGGGAATGCAGACTGATGCAGCCTCTGTGGAAAACAGTATGGAGTTTCCTCAGAAAATTAAAAACAGACCTGCCTTATGACCCAGCAATTCCACTTCTGGGAATATATCCAAAGAAGCCTAAAACACTAATTTGAAAGAATATATGCACCCCTACATTCACGGCAGCATTATTTACAATAGCCAAGATTTAGAAGCAGCCCAAGGTCCCTCAGCAGATGAGTGGATAAAAACACTGGTATATTTACACAATGGAATACTACTCAGCCATAAAAAGGAAGGAAACCATAACCTTTTGCCAGCAGAAAAAGACAGATGATTTCACTTATATGTGGGATCTAATAAACAAAATAAGCTAACAAAATAGAAACACACTCATAGATATAGAGAACAGACTGACAGCTGTCAGAGGGGAGAGGGTTGGGGGATTGGGTGAAAAAGATGAATGGATTAACCAACCCCCCAAAAAACCCCCACAACTCATAGACAACAATATGGTGATTACCAGAGGCAAAGGGGGCTGGGAGAGGTAGGAGAGGGTAAAGGGTGTAATAAATAGTAATGGAAGGAGCCTTCATTTGGGGCAGTAAACATACAATACAATATACAGATGATGTAATACGGCATTATGTACCTGAAATCCATATCATTTTATTAACTGATGTCAGCCCAATCAATTCAATAAAAACTAATTAAATAAAAAAAGAATACAGTGGTAAACTATTAGTGCTGCTTTATTGCATAAATATTAATAATTATAAAACAAGTATTACATATACTTATCACATTTTAAAATAATTAAAATAAAAGTAAGAATTCCCTAACAAAATAAAAAATTAAAAAAGTTCCTGGAAACCTTCACAATTGTAACTTGATTGTCAAAAGGGCAGGTTCTGGCCCCATGATGTACTAATATTTTTAAACAACCTAGACGATGGAATAGAGAACACATTAATTATATCTGCAGATGACTCCGACCTGGGTGGGATTCCTAGAAGAGAGGTGGTGGAAGCAGGCAACCCATCGGTGGGAGTGGGGAAAGAGGGTTCAAAACAGAGATGATCAGAAATGTTTGGTGCACCAGATGCACAGCTAGGGAGACAGCGATGGACAAGATGACAGAGCCCTTGCCAACACAGCATTTTCAGTAAAGTGGAGGAGACACATTAAATAAACAGTTATACAAATGACCGTGTAATCTCAGTTACGACAGGTACTACAGTAATAGGTACTACATCAGCATCCCAGTGGAGGGAACTAAATGGGTCCTAAATCAGTCCGAGGAAGGGTTGGAGAAGGTTAAAAGTGATATTTACCATATTTCTTGGACTATAAGACGCACTTTCCCCCCCACAAATTTGGGAGGAATAATGGTTGTTAATGCTGCTGTTGAGTTCTGTTTTCATTTACATTGGTGAAATATTATGTTATTAAATATTTTACCACATTTTTTGCTAAAAATTTTCTTTCCTATTTTCCTCCTCTAAAACCTGGGTGAATCTTATGGTCCAAAAAATCAGGTAAGTAGTGACCTGAAGAATGAGCTGGGGGGAGGGGGAGGGCGGCAATATTCCAGGGAGCAGCAACTGTACACGGGAAGGCTCTGAGGTGGGTGGGAAGGATGTGGTGCATGGAAGGAACGGAGTGAAGTCGATGTGGCTGGAACTTGGTGTGTGGGAGAGGATGCTAAGAAAGCAAGAGCTGTAGGTGAGTAGGGGACAGGAGTCAAACCATGTGGGGACACTATAAGGATGCTCGTCTTCATGCCAAAAGACATGAGAAGCCACTTAAGGACTGTAAAGAGGGGTCTACCAGGGTCAGTCTGAATTTAAATAAGATTACATGGCCTGCAGTTACGACACAACTTGACACAGGTAAGAATGAAAGCAAGAAGACTAGTTAGAAGACCTTTGTCATCGCGTAGGTGAAAGATGACCCAACTGGTAGCAAAGAAAGTGAGAAAGGTAAAGGCTATCAAAATTCAAATATAAATATGCTTATTAAGTGTAAAATAAAAACTAGGCATAATATTAGGATGTATTAAAAAGGAAGCCAGAATGTGGATAAGGCCTTGAACTAATCTCTTCTGTTTGTATTCACTGCTGGGTAGAACCCTAGTAGAACATCAATGCAGTGACCAGAACGTAGGGCAGACATGGAAACCTGGACATTACCGGCAGATTGATACCTCAATATTGGACATATGTAGAAGAAACAGTTGGAGGAAATTGCTTAATAACCCAGAGAAAACTGAAGTATGGCTTGACTCACTCACTACGAACACTCTAAGGGATAGGCCAGTGGTTTCTCAAACTTCGTATGCAATCAAATCAACTGGAAAGTTTGCTAAAATCTCTGGGCCTGATTCCAAAGATCCTGACTTCAGCAGAGAAGAGTCCAGCCAATGCTCCCCATGCTACCCTCACGATGCTGAGGCAGATGGTGTTCTGACCACAGGTTGAGAGGGGCTGGAGTCCTGCCCTCAAAAGTCAGACCCAAGTCATAGGCCAATGACAAGAGTCCAGGGGAGTGGAGGGGGTGGGTCATGGAGGAGGAAGGCTCATTTCTACCTGGGGGACTTGAGTTGGGGGGGGTGGATAGAGTAGTCAAGGAAGGCGTGGAAAAAACTCTTCAAGAATTTTTTACACTCAGAAATCTTCAACAAAGCATAACACAAAACTACACCCAGAATATTGCCTGTCACCCTCATCCCCGGGCTCATTGCTTTGCAGGCCTTTTGATCTGAAATGTGAAAAGGAGTTTCACCCTCTTTGTTTTTTATTAATGTGATTTAATTACAACATTTTCCATTTTAACATATCCCAAAGTATAAAGACCTGCATACAGTCGTATTTCCTACTGTTAAAATTAACTTTTAGTTTACCCCAACACCTGAATTTTGGGGACTATATGTGGCCTGTGTTTGGTGAATGAATGAATGATTGGATGCAAATATTAATGTGAGAAGTAAATTAGTATTACTCTATTATTAATTTCCTTATTTGGAGCTGTATTTATTGATAAAAATGGCAAGTTTTTACTGAAGTATGTTTCTGCTTTTAGGCAGTATAATGGATTTTAGAAAACCTCTCAAGTAGCTCTTATTCTTAGAGGAGCCTGTGAAAGCTCGGTTTCTCACGGAACTCAGCTAGAAATTAAGGAGAGTATTGACCCACCCCCAGATAGGGTATCCCCATTCTATCCTAAAACCACACCTACATCAATTTCCCTCCTAATGAAAGGTCAATAAATAGAAACTTTTCACTCAATGGACAGTCCAATAGTACATTAACACTTCCTTTAGAAGTTTAGCCGGAAATGAACACATGATGAGAACAATGTGAACCATAAAGGAAGCTACAAAAAGGGACAAAAACTTTCCAGACCAAAGTATAGCAACAAAGACTGGGAGAAATGAACAGCTTAAAAAAAATGATAGCACAGCTATGGCCTATGAAGTTCAGGAAGGTCTATCAAAAGATCCTATCTTCTGAAATTCAAAATGATTTTATTCTTCTGAAACATATCAAAGACCAACATGTGACTTCTATGATGAGAATACCAGGAATAAATCAAAAAAGCAAATTTATATCCTATCAAATCAAACGGTCTACTTATACAAAGTGATCAAATCTCTCTGAATTTTAGGATGTGAAATAGTTCAAAACCCAAATTATATAACATTCTTCTCCTCCCAAAGAGTCATTATTATTTCAGTGTGTATTCATATTCTTAATATACATTTATTTTTTTTTATCTAAAATGATTTTATGGCCCTAGAAACTTAAGACTGCAAAGAAAGGGGAGGAGGAGGGTATAAAAAACAAAGTAATTTATCCAATGATAGACCCCAGAGCCAGCAGAAAGACTCCCATCTCCAGTCTTCTTACTCAAGTGATACTTCTACGGGTTTAAAATCTCTTCCCCAAAGGAAAAGGCATTACTTATTAAATGAAGTTTATATGGAGGACATTAATCTAATTTGCTCTAATTTTCTATAGACATTCAAAGAATCACAGAACGAGAGATAAAAGGGACCATATAGCGCCAGGCCATTCCCTCTGAAATATCCCAGAGAGATGGAAGTATTGGAAGGAAACTAAAAATCTTCCAGTTCAACTGTGTGCTACAATTACTTATTTAATTGTCTGGTTTCTAATTTTCAGTTTCTGTGAGGACATAATAGGATTATCTTGTTCACTGTGCATCAAGCAAGGTGCTTAGAACATAGGAGGGCTTCAACAAACATTTGCAGAAGGGCTGAATTAGTAAGTCTGTTCACTTTGCAGAGGAGAAAACTATAGCTGGGACAAGTACAGTGGTCTGCTTCGAGGTCAAAATGCAAGGTCTTCCAGTCTCACTGGCCAGGGCTCTTGCCACTCTACCCATTTTCACCCATGACCATCAACTCTTAAATAAGCAAAGTCCATCCCACTCAGGACATTTCTATTACCTTGGTCCCCTGGCATTACACAGAGAATAGCAAATGCTATTTGCTAAGGAACAGCCTTTAAATAAGTGGAGACAACACTTGCACCCTCCCTGTTCTGGGTCATATTTGCAGAGCATGGTATTTAGTACCTTCCCTATCCTTTCACGTGCCAACGGATGTGGCTGTTTGTTCCACAAGAGCAGCATCCACAACTGAAGTGTCCAGGTCTGGCCACGCAGAACACAACGAGGACACGATCTCTCTTTCTAGACCTGTGGTGCGTGCTTCTGGTGCACCCACAGCAGCACGGATGCTGGCTTCACTGCCTCGTCTGCACGCCCACTGAGCTGCCCTTCGATCACATGTCCTCCACCTTCTGTCTCTGCAGTTAACTTTCTGATGTAAGTATGGGGCTATCTATTTGTCCCCACTAAATCATATTTTAGCTTTCCCTAGCTTGTGTTTCAGAATCCAGATTCTCTCATTCAGCATATTAGTTGTCCGACCCAATTTTGGGAGCACTATAAATTGATAAGTATGTCTACGATATCTTTATCAAGGTAATTACTGTCTTATCTGGGCAAATAATAAAAACACATAATCCTTATATTTATGTGCCAGGCACAGTTCCAAGCCCTGTTAACTTATTTTATACTCACTGCAAACTTTCTGAGGTAGATGTGATTATTTTCTCACATCTGAGATTTAAAAATAGAGATACACAGAAGTTAAGTAATTTACCCAGGGTCACACAGTTGGTGAGCCACAAATCTGGAAACCCAGCCAGTCTGATGCCAGAGTTCTTGATCTTAATTACTAACTTATGCTGCTTCTCATTATTATCATGTACCTTCACTGACAACCTCCTAGGCCGACAGGGAAACATTAGTCAACAATCCTTGGGTAAAGCTGCCAATCATTCATAAAATCATATACCTGTAATTCCTTCTAACCCAAGTTTCCTTGTCTTGAGGGTTTTGCCAAATGCTTTCAGAAAACTAAGTGCTATACAGCAATGATTTTTAACCTTTTTCATCTCATGGCACACATACATTAATTCCTAAAATTCTGTGGCATACCAAAAAATATATTTTTCCCCATCTGACAAAAAAAAAATGGGTATAATTTTGATTCATTCATACCAGACAGCTATTGCTGTGTGGGCCGTTGTCATTTTTTTAACTGGACGATCTAAAAGAAACGAGGTCAGGGCCCCTGACAAAACAGTCAGGCATTGCACGGCTCAACATTCTTTCGGCACTCTGGCTGGAAATCGCTGCTATACAGCATACACCTGACCTGTGCAACAACCCCTCCTTTTCCTTTGGGCATCCTCAACCAGACTAAAGTCCTGGGGGTCCAGCCCATCCCTGTGCTTCTCTTCTATCTCCCATAGCCCCCACTGCCTGAGCACGCAACAGAAATTCAAATGTTACCCTGACTGGTAGTAGAAGCCAAGAAGACTTTTCCCTGAGTTTAATTCTGCAGGAAATACAAGGATGAAGTTTAAAAGGGGAAGGTGAGGGGAGAGAGCACTTTAGCTCGTCAGCTCTCAAATTCTCTGCAACAGGAGTCTCTGACATAAGCAGAGACCGGATGTATTGATCTCCAAGCCAGTGGCCCTAAAAGCTTAACCCCTTTTCTCCCAGCCCCATTCTCCTGCTCACCCCTTTCAAGCTCTTCATACCCTTTGGAGGGGATTCTGTAAATCTTTGAAAAGCACAGCCTGTACCTCACCCTACTTGCATATCCCAAGGTGCCTGGCGGAGCACATGTGTGATACCCGTGAGGAGTTTAGACAATGCTTATTGAAATGAACCCTCCACCAAACATCACTTAAGGATTTTACTCTCAGCAATCCCTTCATGGTCATATTCAAGGTGGGGAAATAAAACTCAGCCCTTCAGCGGCTAACACACAAACTAGAGATTTCTCCTCTATAAGACAGTAATCCAATACACTAAAAACCAAAATGACTTACACAATGCAAGGTAAGAAGACAGCAAGGAACTAAACAATTTTTACCTATGACATTTTGGGGGTGGGGCATATCTAAGTTTTCCTTCATCGTCTTCCTCCTCCAATTGGCTACCCGTCTATTCCTTAACTCAAATAAATCTTCACCTCACTACCATTCCTAGCAAGAGGGGGACTGGTTTGAAAATAGTTGTAAAGATGGGAAGTGGAGAGCTCAAGGAAAGTCTATTTCTCTTCTTTCTCTCACTTCTTTAGGAGATCTGGCACTTTTGCAGCTAGAGGATCTTCTAATTTTTCACATAGAAATCAAAACAGATTTTGGCTACATTAGAACATTTGTTTTTTTAAGAGCATACTATACAACTTCCCTTCCTAGCACTTAAAAACCTACAGATCTTCCTTTACCTAGACTCGTATGCATAATCAGTTTCCACATTTAATTTCTCTTTTTCCTAAGAATTGCTATTCTGCATGATTTGCTCCGAGGCCAATAAGTAACTAACTATGCCCAACTCAAAAATAATTGCTCACTCCCAGACTGGCAGCTACTTAATGAATAATTAACCACCTCATACTTTCTATCGGGGATGCTTGTATTACCAGGGTAAAGGTATCCTTTATGTCTAAACAATGTCATAAAACAGGCCTTTGCCAGAAAGACACTCTCATTTATCACATGAAATGCCAAGTGGTATTAACAAGGTCGATACTGTTTGTTTAATATATTTTGCTTTCATAGGGGCTTGAAATGATTTGTTTTTGCAGCTGTAACAGAGTTAAGTTAGGGATTTAGCTCTGGTTTAGCTAGTTGAGCATATATAAAAACTAGGGGCTATTAATTATCTGCCTGGAGGGTTCTGGTCATCTTCCCACAGTCTACGGCATCCTCTGAGCACTCAGTCACACCACGAGCAGCCAGATTCTACCCACGAATTATCAATGCCCACTCCTCAGGAGCTAAGGGGAGACGAAATAATTTCAATTTCGATTTCCTACTCTACATCACACCCCTCCCCAAAATGTATGTTATTGGTGCACACGTTTTTTAAAAGTCGAGTAAAGAATTTAAGAGAAAATCTTAGGGCAAGACTAGTTTCAGACACCCGTTTCCATAAATGAGAGACTTAAGAAAATACTTTTCTGACCTTAAAGCACCAATAATCAGCCCCCTTCCTCTTTCTCTCTTCTCACACTGCTGTTTTGCCTTAAATGGAGCAGGGGGAAAGGAGGAAGTTCGCTCCAAAGATAAACTTGTCAAAAGCCTGCACTGCA
>PVKM010005752.1:0-16230 GCA_004027735.1 Carollia perspicillata | reverse complement strand
TCATTCCTTTTTTTCCTTCAGGACAAGAGAGGGTTATTACTGTAGCCTTAAGTTCCATCTTTGTGTTTCTTGCCTTTGATTCCCACTCGGACCCTGCCACTTTCTGGCACTAATTTGTCAGGCTGAACAAAGAGAGGATTTGTACCTCCTGTAAGGTCTCAATTAGGAATGGCTTCTGCGGCATTATGTGCCATTCAGAGAGGACACAATGCCGGTAATTACAGGAATTTGCACTAAATGGCTGAAGAATTCACAGCAAAACTGCTCCCCCACCCCGCCCCCACCCCCAGCTCTACCTTGGGCTAACCCCTCCCAAGGGCTGGGGGGAAAAAAAGGAAAGCAAAAAGCTCTTAAAGCCAGAGAGACGTAATTACCAACAGCAGTCCCAAGAGGTTAAACAGCAGCCAAAGGAGTTAAACCATAAAAACTGACAGTGTGAAAACGGCAGAGGGAATCCCCAGGGCTCACTGTTTTTCTTGCTGTCTCTTCCGTTAACATTTTCAACTTCAGTTCAGAATCAGCAACACGGTCCCACAGTGGGCCGTCTGATTTCACTACCAGATTACAAAGCAGTAACGAGAGGGACGCTTTAAAAGGTAAGCTTCCCATCTCCCTGTTGCAACTATAAACAAAGCCCAGGGCCCTTTTATTACAGTACCATAGTCAATTGCTAGGTTTCTTGATTTCTGGGAAATTACATGAAAAATATCTGTGTGTACCAGTGCCAAGAAAACTGTGTTATCAATTGAAGGGAAATAGGTATGTACACACACGTCTAGTTCCTGAGGAAAACAGGGCTGCTGCCTTATAATCTAATTTATACAGCTATTTGCGAACAACCTTAGAACCACTTACAGGTACATACTTTATAAATATTTTAATAAGCCACATCATCATTTGTCTTAGCATTACTATTTTAATACCACGGATTCCCCACTGCCTAACGAACACCATTTGGCATCCCAATCAGTACCTCCACGAAAGGAGCGCACCTCATTTGCTGCCACAGAGGGGTTTCTGAAAAGCTGTACTAAAGCACCACCAAATTAATTATCATTAAATACCACTTTCATCATGCGCTCCTCTGCTCAGGGACCTTCTGCAGCTTCGGGGTGAAATGCTAAGTTCGACCATGTCAAACTGCCCCTCTCTTGTAGGTCAAAAATGACCAAGTATCCGCAATGCCATACAGCTCCACCTGGCACCGCTGCTGACAGTTATCTAGTCCGGAGGCTGGGCCGGCCCTTCTCCTAGAGCTCAAGTCCCAGCAGCCACTTGGCATCCACGACGTGGTTACTTGATTAACATCCATCTTCCCTAGTGGACCGCGATTTCCACAAGAGCAGGGACCATGTCTACTTTTTTGCAGCACTGACTTGCCCAGGTGCACCCAAGTTTCAAAACGTGATCAGAAACTTGGCAGATGGTATAGGGTAGAATGAACAAAAGAAATTAATTTTCAAAGGCAAACATTCAGGGAAAGGGAGCAGCACGTGTAAAGGCCGGGTGGCAATGACCAAGGTGGGCTGCAGAGCGGCAAGCAGGCCGTCGTGGCTGGGGCTTCACAAGCAGAGGGCAGCCGTGGAGCTGGCGAGGAGGCCTTGGACAAACCACACATCATCAAATACAACTATAAAAAGTTCAAGCGCATGCTAAGAAAGATACAGTTATACATAAGCATGTATTTGCAAAACCATAACCTCAGACATTTTTGGATGGTTGCGGTCCATTTTCTCTGCAGGGGCACGTTAAGTTTCAAAAAAGAATATAGAAAATTCTTCACCTATAGAAGGAATTTAGTGCAATCAGGCCAACTGCACTACTTTGGAGATTGAAGAGCCAACGTTTGTGGCTCTCCCGAATAGCAACTGGATGACATCATTAATAAAGAGCTGCTCAGTGCAATCTTCCACTTTTAAGGTTTATTCATCAAAAATACTTAAAGGGAGAGGGACTAAGTGGACATAAAAACTTACAGTCTAAGAAGGCTCACTAAAACCATGAAATATTGTGGATTTGCTTCTCCTTAAAATAGTAGATAAAGCCAAGATTCAACTCAAAACAATTTACTGGACTTTTTGGCCTTCTGGAAGGTAAACATGGCCATGCAACCAGATTTTTCACTGAATGAGTGTTTTTATGAGGATGCAAAGTGAGGGAACACAAGTACTACACGAAGAAGCAGCTGGTTTACATTAACTGTGTTTGTGAGAAACATAGATCAATTTTTAAAGTTCCATCTGCTATAATAATCTTGATATAATGAACAGCCTCCCAAGTAATTTAAAAAACATTCAGAGCTTTGCTTAACAAGTTCCTGCCTTTTTCTTTTGAGACTCTGCCCCCTACAGGAGATGAAGTATTCCTACCTGAGATAGAAAACAAGTATTTCATGCACGGGCAGTTAAGGAAAATGAAGAACAACCCAGTAAAACCACATGTACCACAAAGCAACCGAATGTAGCAGTTTCCGATAGAAGAAAGCAATGAAATGAAATAAACATTTTTGACTTTGGAATTCCACACTGTACAAATTAGGATTGACTTCTCCCCATCCCAAATTAAAAACCTACCTATGTCCTATTAAAACTCCAAACCAAAATATGAAGGTAAAAGCTGAGCAAAGCAAATGAGTTTTAGACTACATTACCCATCTCCTGCTTTCCCTACTTCCAACCTGTGCCCCAACCGGCCAAATTTAGCGAACACAGCAGAGAGAGGCACCCTTAAATATGGAACCCAAAGCAGCTGACAAAAGTTCTATCCCCACCCATTCCTTAATCCCTTTCCTGTTCTCTTCTACTTAGCATCACTTTCCCTGCCTCTTCTACTCCCTTTCTTTGTCCTTTTCCGGTTTTCATTTCTCCACCGCCAGACGCAGTGGGCCTGCTGAATGGTACGCTCTACCTGCATTTCTCCTTCCCCTGAGTACTAAAAACACTAATGCAGCACAGAACGGTACACACTTCTGCAGGAAGCAAACTCACAAGAGGTAGGTGAATTAGGGGACAACTGGGTAACAATCTTTATGTTACACCTGAGGCTTCTCTTCCCCTTTTACTGGGAAGATTCCCAATTCAGGCACCCCTGTACCTACCTCGAGGACTAAGCTGGGCTGTCCTCCCTGATTCTAATAGCACAACAGATGTGTTGCCCCCGCCAGCAGCCTAAAGCCAGAGAAGTGTACCGTAATTCCAGAACATACACAAGGCAGGAGCTCAATAAATGACCACTGAATGTCTGAACTTTGAAATATACTGTATTTACTAGTATAATTAGATACCGAAATACCGATCATTTCTAAAGAACTGCACTACAAAAGGTGTCTCCTTATTTCAAACCCAGTTTTGAAAAGCAGATGGCTGGCTTAAGCCAAGCCTGTAGACGTGCATGTGCACACTTCGCCGCGTATGGCTTCCTCTCTGGCTGGGCGTTTCCACTCTCGCCAGCCTCGCCCTGCGAGCTGCTGCTTCACCGTCGCTGAGGCCCTCCAGGCAGCACAGGGATAACTCTCTTACTCCTGACCACCCCCGTTAGGTAAATTATTTTTCAATAGAAAAGGCCATCATCATAACTCACGTAAATTCAAAATGGGGGTTTTCAGTGTGCTACTACTGTTGATGGCTTTTCAATGCGGGAGCCAGCACAAATTCTAAAATTTGGTCTTGGTTGGCAGCGAGCCTCTCGTACATTTTTAAACAAGGTACTTAAAAATCTGATGTACGTGACTTCAAATTTTCCAAATTGGGGTTCCAATTAAAGCTGCCTTCTTGGTAAATTTCTTATCACAGATTGTGGGGAAAAGGGAAATCATTTGATTTTGTTTATAGTAAATATATAGATTTAGCTTAGTGAGGTTTTTTTCCTGTCTAGTTTACTGCTTTGGGGAAGATAAGAGGAATGGGGGGTAGGGAAGAGAAGCAGTAACAGGATTTTAAGAAAAAGACAGATTACTGGCCTCACACTCCACTTCGGGTCTCACCTTCCCTTAGCAATTCCAGAAGGTCCCGGGCTTCTCCAGCGTGAGGCACAGGCCCATCGTGACTCAGAGGTCATCTGCTTAGTCATATCTACCCTGCGCTCTTACTCACGTCCACATTGCTGTCAAGGCTGACTCTGTAGATTCTGCCTTAACAGGATTTGACAAGGCCATGATTGATGACAGTTACTGGCCATGGACATTTCCCTTGCCTCAGGATGCTCGTAGTCGGCTTTGGGCCTGAATGTCTCTTAGGAGACCATCTGTGGCATCCATATCCACAGTGACCTTTATTTAAGGAAGCAGAGGAAACAGAATCACAGCAGGCGCAGGAAGCCTAAAGTCTAGTCTGGCAATGCTTTGGCAAAGTCATTTCGATGCAATGGGGTCTACTGTCTCTGCTTCTATACTTACTTCACCCGCGTGGCATGAAGGCAAACAGATGTTCTAATGTAGCTTTTAAACAAGGAGTTGCAACTGAATCCCAGTTGTGAGACTCAGAATTGTTTAATAAGCTTTAGGCTAAAAATCTGCTTCGTACCTGCACATTTGAAACTCTGAGCAGTGAGCCCTCGTTCCAAAGACAGAGTTGTCAGAATGCTGAGGAAGCTGGTGGTCACAGACTGACGTTTGTTCTTCCTGAGCTCAGGTCCACCCGTCTGATCCTTGGGCTTGCTCCTCAGCGTGACTTGCAGATTTTGCTCTGAGCTCCTTGCCACATTGGCAGCTGTTTTCAAAGCCTCCATCCACTCCTGAGCCCTCTGCCGGGTCTCAGCACGAAGGCGGAGGACATCTTGGGGGAAAATGACTTGAAAGCAAGAGTCACAGTCGTCCAGGTTGTCCATCTGGACAGCCAGACACACGTCCACGTTGTAGCTCAGCAGGGGGTCCTCGTCTAGCTTGCCGGGCTGAAAAGCCATAAGGTAGGCCCTGCTCAGCACAAATGTAAAGGCCTTCCAGTTGTTTTGGACCGTGAGCCGGTACAGCGTCCCGGACTTGAGGATGTTTTGGTACTGTTTGGGGCTATCTGAGACAGGGGACGGCGTGAACAGCTCACTGGATTTCTTCTGTAAACAATGATTCTGTGTAGAGTCAAAATGATAAGCAAGCCCTGGCGAGTTTGCCAGCTCATCCTGCCGTCCCACATAGCCAGGCACAGAGGCGTGCACAACTTCCCAGAGCTTCTGCCCCCAGTCCAAAGCCTCCCACGGCGACTCTGCCTTTAGCTGGAGCTGAGTGCTATCATACAGAACCGTGTCCACCAGCCTGGCCTCGAGGTTGCCCAGAACAGAGATGCTCTGGAAGTGTGACAGCGGGTACGTGGCGCAGAGGTTTTGATTCCCACTGCTGTCGAGGCTGTAGAAGTACAAGTTGTAAGGGGAGAGTTCCGCGTAACAGCTTTGCCAGCAGCTGTCATGGTCCTTCCTAATCTCCAGGTAACCCTTCTTCACAATGTTTGGGAAGGCCTGCTTGTGTTCTGGAAGGAAAACAAAACAAAACCAAAAAGGCACAGCATTAATTCAATAATGAGAATGAACCGAATGAGATGAAAAGGCAGGTGCAAGCAACCAATGCATAAGGGGTCGGCACCTTTCTGGTTCAAACTAAACTCAGTAGGAGTATTAAACTTCCAACATAGCACCTAGTTGACATGATGTAATCGGAGAAAAATCTCAGGTCTAAGCACTTAGCTAGGGTGGAACCACAAGAGTAAGTATTGGGGAGAAGAGCCATGTCAATGTGACATGCAGAGGTCTGTGTGGAAAACAGAAGTACTGGGAAATATGTGACTCTCTGAAACAATTACACTTCACTAGGATCTCTTGTTTTCTAGGTGACACCCTACAGAGTCAGAATGTTCCTCCTGCCACCTGACCTAACTCCCTGCTCAGCCTCATCTTCCTTTGGGGTGCTGAAGCCGGGAGGGACCAACAGGAAGGACAGCGCAGGAAGCGTGATGCTCACAGCCCCCCATTTCTCCGACAGCCCCATCAGCCTTCACGGCCAGTTCATGAGCCTGCCTTCCTATAACCAGTTCTGCAGGCTCGACTCAACTGGCTCCCTGTTGAGGTCTCTGCTTAGATAGCAGTTTTGCTTACCTCTGAGCCTGGCTGTGCTTATGCTGTTCCCCCAACTTGCAATGCTCCTTTCCTTCCCATCGCCTCCACCAGCTACTCCCTTTTCCAGAAAGGGGGTTCACCCTGACACCCCCCAACCCCCACCCCCTTGCCTGCACACACACCCCTGGATCAGTATCAGGTTTCCCTACCGTATCATTCCTCTTTGATGGGCTGTTATCAAGGTGTATTCTAATTGTTTCTTTAAATATCAAAACAAATAAAATACATACTGAAGTCTGTGGTGTTTTTTAAGTCTGTCCTCCCTACCGAGGGCAGGGGTGAGGTCTGTCTTTTCATCTTTGTATCACAGCATATAATGCAATGCCTGGTACATAGCAGGTACCTTAAAAGAGCTTAATGAATTAGACGTAAAGCTTCCAGCACAATGCCCAGCATATAGCAGATATAATTCCCCTCCCTTCCACTCGGTTTCAAAAGTGTACCTGGTCATACCATCTTTAATCAATGACTGGCTGCAATATATACAAGCTTAATTCTGTAATAAAAAGGGCTATCACTTGGGAGACTTCTTGATATTTTTATCAGGCATGAAAATGACAGCAGTGCAAGAGGAAGCAGTCCTCTCTGCTAGAGATTTTTCTTTCTGAAACGTCCCCATCTCTTTGCTGACATACGCTGCAGACGGTCATAAGCTAATTGAGTCATTCCCTGCAGAAGACAAGTCACACTCCCAAAGGGCACGATTTCTGATCTTGGCTGAAGGGAAAAAAAAGAGTAACACAGATCTACATCTTAAAATAGCAAGCCAAAAGAGAAAAGGGAAGAAATGAGGCAGAGACAAGCCTATTTTACCGGCTTTACATCTCTGGTCCTGACACTCATTAGTATTTGTGTTAATGCAAAAGCCATTAATTTCTTGCAACCCACACTAATCCCTTTGTAGAAAGAGATAATGGATGCCTATTCTCAGGTTCTCTTTCTGTTCTGATAATGCAAGGAGGGAGGCAGTGCTGCCAGACACCGCCGCCTCTGCCCCTCTCATTTCCATCAGGCGCTGATGACAGTCCCACCTTTTCTATAATAGGACTCCTAACCAAGCCTCCCTTCGTCCCCATCCCTCCTGTGACCCAGCGGCTCAGCTATGCAGCCCTGGGTAAAATAAAAACCACTCCTCTTGCTTTTAGCTAGGAATTTTCCTCTCCTTTTCTTTCCTCCCTGAGAGCTTTTTGCACAAGCTACCAAGGATTAGAAAGTCTACTTTAATTGGGCCCAAACCAGCAGCAAAGCTGACTAAAACCTCACTTCTTTCTAGTGTACCAGCTAGGGTGGTACATGAGGAGTCCTTGAGTGCACTGAATTAGAGGTTGTCTTAGGGGGTCTCAAAAGTTCCCTCACCTTCTTGATGCAGAAGAGTAAAAAAATGCATTGTGTCTCAATGTTTTTCCCCACCTCAGCTCAGCTCTCTCTAAATAGGTATGTTAGCTGGAGACAGAAGGGGGGTATTAGTCATAGGAAGTGACCCATAAGTAAAGACTGATGCGTGGTGTAATTTTTTGAAGAAGAAGCATCAAGAAGAAGGCAAATGTGATCAGAAAACTATTCCCTGGGGTGTGCACTCCTCTCTGGAGTGCCTGCTTATATCAGACCTTATTAATATTTTGGTGTGAAGTATTAATTATCTTTATATGTAGAGAATGGAGAACTACCATTTCTCTTTCATCTCTAACAACTGCTACTTTCATTGGATCTAAAGTTTATTTTTAGTATTTTTTCTATCGACAAAGCAGAAGTTACATATTAAATCTAAGCTTTCATTAATTTACTATAGTTTTACTTTCGTTTCCCCAGACCATATCGTTTCAACTCATTTAATCAACCCACACGCATCACTGTAAAGTGTTCAGTTTTACAAATTAACTTTACGTCTTAACTAACAAGAAGTGATTCAGATGGGACCACTGACAAAGACTGTCACATTGCCTCGTGAAACAGAGAAAGACGATCAAACTGAATTGCTGTGCCTGTAAACTTCATACTGCAACCACAGACAGCTAATTCCTTATTTAAAACATGTTTAGAAAGAACTCTCTGTTTCCTCTTTGCTTTCCCCTTTCTAGCACGAGGAGCTGGTTCGGTTCATCCTCAGTGGAGATGCCTGCTCCCTCTCCTCCTCGTCACACGGAAGCCAGTGCAGTGGCGTGAGGACGGTGAATGCTGCCAGCTGCCGAGGAAGAAGAGCACGCGCCCCTCGTGCACCTGAATCGCCTCTGTACTGCCCACGAAGAGCTCTGCTCCTGCCATTATTTCCTCTGTCTGTTCTCAAAAACTTCCCATCCTCACGGCCACCACCTTCATCCAAGTCTTAAGCAGGCTCCCAGTTCTAGTCCTCCCCAGTCCTGGCCGATCCACGCTCTGTTACCAGCTTAGCCTTCGGGCCGCTCGTTAGAGCAACCCTTCCCGCGTGTCCCGGTGCTACATGTTAGAGTCCAAACCCTTAGCTTGGCCTTCTAAGGTTTCATTATGGAAAACTGCAAACACGTGCAAGAGCATGTAGGAGGGTAAAGTGAATGTCCCCAGTAACCATCCCTCAGCCTCGAAGATCACGTCTCCGCCGTTCCTGCCCCATCTCGCCCGCCCCACTCCAGCGCCGGCTCTTCGGTGTTTGCTGCTACACTCGTGGCAGTTGTTGGCTGGGATGTGTGTAAGCCGGTTGAGACATTTTATCATTTCTGTGATAAACACTTCAGGGTGTATCTTAACAAATAAGGACTTTAAAATACACATGAGATACTCCCTACACATGAATAATGTCTTATCTAATACTTGGCCTGTGTCTAACTTCTTCAATACAGACGGTTTGTCCAAATTAGGTTCACACACGGATTTGGTCGCTGTATCTTTTAAGTATCTTGAAATCTCTAACAGTTTCCTCTCCCTCCTTTTTTTCATGACATGTATTTATTGAAGAAATTGGTCCCATTTGTCATTTAGAATTTCTCACATTCTGGATTTGGCAGAATGTGCCCTAATGGTGTTCTTTAAATCTTCCTGTGTTTCCCATGTTCTCTGTTAACTGCTAGTTAGACCTTAAAGTTCGCATTTCAGATTCTATTTCATATTCATCAAATATGTGTTAAATTATAATAAAATCATTCAAAACAATTGGCAGGAAAGGTAAAAACCAACCCCCCCATTTCTTCTTCCACACCCCAGCACCCACGATCCTCCTGCCCAGACTGTGTACCATTTGAGATGAAGCCTTCAGACATTATATGTAATGTCTATATATGTATTTATGCAATCATATACATAATAACTGGGTATTTTCACATGCATTAGCATATATAATTACTGAACTGTCACGTACTTTTGTTTGGGTTACTTTATACAATTTTGTCTTTTAAAAAACCACCATGTCCCAGAAGCAATAAATAGAATATCTAGGTGATCTGGTTTACCAAGGCGATATGAAATGCCTGAGTGAGCGCATGAACGAGGCCACAAGAACAGGATTCTGAAGACCAGGCAACGGTGGGAATGGAAAACAAAGAGCAACATTTTAACGTTTCCACAGAACTCCAAAGCCCATGTGGTGTCAGCATTCCAAATCAAAATTGTCTAGGTACATTAAAGGAAACGTTTAGATTCGTACAACAAATCCATAAATGTGAAAGAAAGCCAAGGTGGAGAGTTACTGGAGTATTCATAATACAACAGCACTACACGCTGCCCTAGACAAACCTAAAAGGACCACCTCTCGAACTTTAGCGATGCATTCTGATTCTTTTGCCCTTCATCATCTTTCTTTTCAATTTCCCTGTAAATTATCCCTGCTACAGTCAGCTATGAGGAGAGATGATTTTAAGATCTGAAAGCCTAGAACACAGGATTTACAACTATTCAATGGGCTCAAAAAGAAGGAAGCAAAGCAATTTGACACACATTTACCGAGTACCAACCATATGCAAAGCAGGGCACTAAGCCTTGTTGAAGACACCACGGTAACAAGTTCTCGAACTGTTTACAATTGGTTTTGGTAAATGACTTTAAGATGAGACTTCCAGATCTATATAGTAAGTTGAATAGCTCAAGATAAAGGAGCAACTACAGTGTTACTTCAAACAAAGATACCCCGTACAACTTAGGTTCTTCTTCATGAATGGCCATTGCCAATTACCCATACTCGACTGTTATTTTCTCTTGACTTCCAGATCCCATTCCCTGCTTCCTGGACTTCCCAGACTGCAGTGCCACTTGGTTCAACCTCAGCTCACAGCTCTGGCCCAGGTACTACCGATACCACACTGACAGCCTAGAGCATAAGAATGTAATTATACTTCCTCAGAGGCACAGAATTTCCCGAGAACTGGCCATCCGCCTGCCAGCGCCACTTTTTCCTCCTAGACTGCACGCTTCTCTGGGGTTAGTTACCCCTTCTAGGCTTCAGGACTCAGCTCTGGTCCCCAATTCCGATTCCGGGGGGACTCTTGGACCTCACCTTTTACAGACTGACCTGCTCTTAGCTCTACCCACCCTCAGCCTAGAGTAGCAGCCCCTTCTGATACCGTCTGAAGCAGCGACACAAGGCAACTCCCATTGACTGCTGCTGCCTGGAACCCTGTATCGAGAAAGATGCTGAGATACACCCAGAATCTGAGGGGAAGCACTGTGATGTCACCGAGGTGGGAAAAGGTAGAGGTATGCATTTACCATCTGGTTTTAGAATCTTTATCAAGGAGGTTCCTCATCTTCCTTGACTCCAGGGACCTAACTCTCTTCCGTAACAGTAACCTCCTAGGTTTCCTAGACCCTTCATCATAGAGTGCTTACCGATTTCCAGTGTGGTGCCCCTTCCTTTTTAACCCAGGCTCTTTTCTGACTCCTCTACCTTGCCTGCCTTCTACCCCATCCTTATAAGGGTCTTAATCCTGAAACCCTTCCACCTCGCCCCTTGCTGTCTCTTCGTTTCACTCGACTCCTTCCTCCTCTAGATTCTGCGGTTAATAGTTAAGACTTTTCTCACAGGGTCCTCCTAACACACTGAAGCCCAGAATTATACAGACTTACCTCTGAGCCACGAGCAGCAGTGATCTCCACAGGCTGCCCCTCCTGGGGGACAGCCCATGACAGGCTGACGAATGGAGGAGCAGGCCTGGAGGAGCGGCCCGAATCAGTGCTTCCTGTGAGACAGGCTGCACTCTAACTGCCCATAAGTCACGCCTCCCCAGGGCTGAAGGGCGCAAAGGAGGAGGAGGAGGGGCCAAGAGTGTCAGCCTAACTGCTGTCCCTTTGCGCGGACACAAAAGCCATAAGAAAGAAGGTTCCCTGCTATCCCTCCCCTTCACTACTCCTCAACCCCGCCAACTCCCAAACTTCTTGTAATTACCCCTTTAATCTTGACTTCCAAGTAATTTCCAAGTGCTTCTTGCCAAACCTATCACATTACGTTTAATTGTCTGGCTCTGAAGGTCCTCCATAACCTGAGGCCACTGCTGCCCTCTCCCAAACTCAGCCCCGATCCAGACTGGCCCCCTGGCCATCCCACACACAGGCTGCATTCCCCTCCACCATGACTTTGTGCTCCACCCTTCAAGTTCAGCTGAAACATCCTTTCCTCTACGAAGGCTTCTCTGACATTCTCCATCATAGATGGAGAATCTCTTTTCTTTACATTCCTGGGTAACAAAACACAGTGTTCCGAGTCTATTTATATCATAGTATAGTATTCAATTGCGTGTAAGCCAGAAACTAGAGAAAAAAATTTGACTAATTTTAGGTCTTTGTTCTCCTCATTAGAGGCACATGAGTGAAATTAACAGGATCCAATTAAACAGGACACTGGCCCAAATGTCTATAGCAAAGAATGTAAAGAGAATGATGCTACAGGAACCAAAGAGGGGCTGTGTGTTGTACACTTAAAACATGGTCCACGGTAGTGCTCACAGATACTTGTTAGACTTATTCTGCTAGAAGGGAACTAGGATCCAGTAATATCTTTCCTGTAAGCTACTTTAGGTAACTTTTTCCACAGACAAAAGAAAATATCTTTTTGTTCTCTCTTCACAATAAACCTATGTCTTACAAAGACGTATTATCTATGTAAGGTCCAGCAGAAATCAACCTATAGTATACCTGCTACGTATCAGCTAGATACATCAACTTAGGGATCTTTTGTATCTAAGGTCTTTGCTAGGGGCATCCGTGATGGAGCATAAGTCAATATAGTCACGGTCAATTTCAGTTCTCAAGGGTGATGCTGACTAGGAGATCAACACACCTAACCAACTTCTTAAAAGAGGCTTTCCGCCTTCTGTGACAGGGTAACCTTCATCTTAACAGAACTTTTCACCCAGAAAGTTCCAAACATCAGCTTTCAAACTATGCTCAGTCTTTGCCATAGTAAGCTTCCTACTCTTTCCTTCCTACTCTTCCTACTCTTTCTCTAATCTATAGACATTAAGTATAAAGAATCTCCTATACTTAGGCCAACAGATTTTAATATAAGTGGCATGTCATTATTGTACCTTGGGCAACATGCAGAATCATAGAAACTTAGAACTTTTTTTAGCCCACCCCATGAGAGGTGGAACCTGTTAGCTGCTTATCCTATTGGCTAATTCTTGCCCCCTCTTTCTTTACCAACAGAACCCTATTTTGTTCAGGTATGAGGGCATATGCTTAGAGGAGATGGCCTCTCCCAACCCACCTGGAAAGAATTGTGATTTGCTTAATCCAATCACAGTAATTCTATTTTCCTTTGCCGGAGATTGCTTTTGGGGAGGGCATGTGACCCAGTTCTGGCTACTGAGAGGATACTGGAGAGAGACCCAGAGGGGGTGCCCTGCTTTCCCTTCCTGACTTTGACAGATAAAATGATCCTTGGGAAGGCTATAGCCTTCTGGTACCAGTGAGGGCAGAGAAGAGACATCACCAATATGCTGAAGAGAGCAGAGCAAAAAGATGGAAAGCACCTGGACCCTTGATGACCCTGGGGCCATCTACATACAAACTTCTTCAGTGTTTATTGCATACAGTACTTGACGTTCACTAAGTGTTCAATAGCCATCTGTTAGATACATGAACATATATATAATAAGTGGCCTTACTATTTCTGCCACTTTTAGTTGAGTATGATATTATTTGCTTCTGAAACATTTTAACCGATTTCACAGATTTAGAAAGAGATTCCAGGAAGCAAATGACTTGGCCAAGGTCATACCACAAAGTGTGCAAGTTGAGAGTGGAACTCCAAAATCCAGAC
This sequence comes from Carollia perspicillata, assembly GCA_004027735.1. Lineage (NCBI taxonomy): Eukaryota > Metazoa > Chordata > Mammalia > Chiroptera > Phyllostomidae > Carollia > Carollia perspicillata. Next base: position 2,909 of record PVKM010005752.1, on the reverse strand, counting down.
TTTCAATCTGCATCAAATTCTGTTTTGTTTGTGGAGAACATAAGTCCTAGACTTCCTCAGCCTTGAGGGACAACATTATTGGGTGGTTATGTGTGGCCTCCAACGTCCCGCCTGGGTTGGGACCCTGGCCCCACCACACACTGGCTGCATGGCCTCGCGTGACGCCAACTTCTCTAAGGCTTGGCTTCCTCACTTGTAAAATCAGAACCATATCATCTATCATAGTAAACTATTATGAATATTAAATAAGATAAACAATGAACATGTCTTAGCACAGAATTGGCAATGTAGTTAACTCTTATTACATGATAGTATTAATAATAACAAACTTCATTCAACTTCACTCAAGCTATAAAGAAGGAAAATAAAAAGAGAGGCAATTTCCATTTTGTAAAACAAACAAACAAACAAACCCAAACTGTACTGTCCTGAGTTTCCAAGCACCAATACATAAAATTCAACCCGACACCTTGTAGATGCTCATATTGGCATAATACACAGTTTTCTACAGTATGGTTCATATCATCAAAGAACTTCCAGCCTGGTGTGGGAGATGGATGTACAAGCAATTACTTAACATGTGTAGCAGAATAAAAATAAAATGTGCTACAGAAACATAGGGTGGAATGGGAAAAATGAATTTTAATTGCGAAAAATATGGAAAGGTCTCAGGGAGGCTGTGGCATTTGAATTGGCCCTAGAAAGCTAACGGAGGATTTGAGAAGTGAACAAGGCAGGGAGAGGACTCTGGGATGAAGAGACAGCAGGAGCAGAGGCCAGAAGCTTGAAAGGACAAAAACGGCATGTAGAGGGTCTGAAGGAAGGTGTGGGTGACGAGGTTAGCAAGGTATCTGGATGCTTTATAAGACTTATACTTGATTTTGTAAAAAATGGGGAACCATGATTCATTTTTGAGAACAGAACAGCATGAAAAGATCTGTTTTAAGAAGGTAACTTTAGCAGTTTGTCAAATTAGTAACTATAGTTCTTCCTGGCCAAGAAAGATAAAATACATGAACAGAGCAGCCACAGAAAAAGTCAGATGCTTCACTTTCAGAGTCCCCATATAGGAATTTCAGGACTCAGAATACGGGCTGCTGATGAGGCACGTTGGGTTTCCGAACAGCTGCCACCGGCCAACATTCAATAATGTAACCAATGGAAACTATACAACCATATAAAAAATCAACTTTCTTTGACCTATTTTAGCAACTTCTTTGCACTGACTAATCTTGCTGAAGGGTGAATCATAAATTCAGCAAGAGACCATGTCCTGGTGACCTCACTTGTTCTAAGCCTGCAGGAATATTCCCACCTCTACTGGCTCCAAGGCTTTTGAGAAACATCATAATTGAAAAAGCAGTCATTTTAGTATAAGTTCCAAATTTGGCTTTTTTTTTTTCAAGTGAAAGATGGGGGGAAAGGGAATCAAAACTGAGTAACATAAAACTCAGGATAAAGAAACCATACTGCCATGGTTTTTCTAGCCCTAAAGAAAATCTCTGCTTGAGACCATCTCCTAAAGTACTTAGAACAAGAAAATACAGCCATAGGAATGGTACCAGGTCACCAGAGAGTGAAACCGACTGAAACAAAAGCCCCGCTGACCACTGCCCTTGGCAAGCAGATGAAAATGTGAACACAGTCAGGGAGGGAAAGTAAGTCAGATTCTGGCAGTCTGTTGAGTTTCAGAGCTTCAGAGCTAATGCAAAGCATTTCTTTAAAAAAATTTTGATTTTAAAAGTACAACAGCAGTTCATCCAGAAGTAGAGTTACAAGGCACAGAGAAAGCATACCTATATTTCCATCATCAATCTGACTACAGTAATTAGCTCCCACACAACCATGAGTCAGGGTCAGTTCAAGTACATCCTAAAATGATGTAATTTTAGAGTTGGGAAGGATTGTAGAAATGATTTAACCTGCTTCACTAGGTTTATAAACCAAAGGCAACAGACAAGTAGATTTTTCCAAACATCCGAGACACATTTGAGTCCTAGCTGAGTATTCTTTTCAGAGAGCCTCATCTTCCTCCACTACGTACACACACTTATAGGTATAAGTATACCAATACAAGTATTGTGTGTGTGTACATAACCTATTTTTCACACAGATAACATATCTAATGCCCTCATGTTCATATGACTTTTTATGTTCCTACCTGGATACGTGTTCATACCAGGACTGTAATTCTATGATGTTAACACCCTGTTTTCTTTATCCCCTGGGAAATCCCTGGTGCACAGGGCTGAACCATTAGTTAGTGAACATGAACAAGATGACAGTGATGCAAAGGAGCAAAGGGTTAAGTATACACACTTGTGAAGAGCACATTTGCATAGACATGAGCCATTCTTGCAGGGGGATCGAACCCTTCCCTCAGGGCTGGTGCCCAGTCATACCTCCCTCCAGCTGCCCAGGGCACAGCAGACACTGGGATGGCAGAAAGGGAAGGAGCTGACCCTCAGGAAGCTTTGTTCTCCACCACTACCTTGGCTTCTTTAGAAATAACTGCCTCTGTTGCCATCTTACCTTAGAGCTATTCCTTCCTGTCAATCTATGAGCTAATCCTTTTGACATTACTATCCAATCCCCAGGTAGAGCAGATAGTGTTAACTCGGTTGGATTCAAGCCGCACACCATCAGCCCAGTAGGACCCACTGGCCGGACCCTTTATCCATTAACACAGGCAACATTCCATCTGAAAAAGTCTGTCCTCAGGTCTGCATCTGCCTGAGGCAATGCAGAATCTAGAATGTATTTGCATACTTCTAAGTAAGACTAAAAAGAAGCAGCCACAGATGGGGCAAAACCCTAAGCCACCTTTCCATGGTTACAAACCCAGGGGAGTCCGTTTACTTACGCCCCCTGCAAAGGTAACATTTGAGGATGTGAAAAGCAAAGTTACA
>PVKM010005751.1:16086-46865 GCA_004027735.1 Carollia perspicillata | reverse complement strand
ACCACTGTGTTGGTCCAGGTAAGTTACAGGCCTGGAGTTGCTGGCAGATGTGCTGTCGCAGAAACTTGCAAAGGAAGCCAACAGAGAGGGTGCCGGAGCAGGAAATGGACTAAAGCCTGATCGCAGTCCTGGGAACTGTGAATCCCTCAGTATCTGTGAAATGCAATCTGGAGTTTTCAGTTCCTCTAGTCAATTATTCCTGCCCCAAGTCTCACCTCAAAACACATACCTTTGCCTAATTTCGTTAAACTAGTTTTTGTGTTTTGTCACTTGCAGAGAAGAAATCTGAATCACACAAGAGTTCTAAGACCCTGATTCCACAGTGCTATTTGCAGATTCATTATAAAAATGCAATGAGCAAAGTAGTGATGCTCAGAACACTAGTGGATGCTAAGTTATGGATTGGGTTTGGAATTACGGTTGGGGTTAGGGCAGGATTTGGTTTAGTTAGAGGTAGGGTTGAGGATAATGCTAGAGTTAGGGTTACATAGAGCATTGGGGCTAATTTTAAAATCGGGGTAAGAATTAGGTTTGGGCTTTTAGACTTGGACATAGAGTTTAAAATAGAGCCAAAGTTAATGTTAGGGCTAGGATTAGACACAGGTTTGGAATTACTTTGAAACTTAAGTTTAGTGTTAAAAATGGGGTTGTGGGTAGTATTAGGGCTGGGGTAGAGATAAGGATTAGGGTTAGTTTTAGGGTTAGGTTAATTGATAGTATGGGATTAGGGTTGTAGGCAGGAGTTGGGTTTTGGTTAAAGCTGTATTTCAGGCTAAATTTTGCATTAGGTTTCAGGTTTGATGTAATTTGCAATTAGGGTGGGCTCAGAGGCAGGCCTGAGTTTTTTGAAAGGATTAAAGATAGGTTTTGTGTTAGTCACAGGAATAGGGTTATAATTAGTGTTAGATTTGGGGTTAGGGTTAGCATTAGGGTAAAAAAGGGGTTAGAATTATTTTTAGGGTTATAGTTTGAGGCAGACTTGGATTATAATTAATGCAAATTAGAGTTAGCCTTGAGATTAGAGTTAAGGTTACACAAGTGTTAGAGATAGTCTGGTGTCAATATTTGAGTTACAATTATAGGTAGAATGGAGTATAATGGAGTATATAGGTATAAGGGTTGGAGGTCAAGACAGTATGTTTAGTTTCAGATCATCAGTTAGAGTTAGGTTTGGGGCTACATGTAATGTCAGGTTTCGGGTTAGGAGAAGGATTAAAATTTATATTATGGTTGGGATCTGAGGTAGGTTTGAGGTAAGAGTTGGTGTTGGGGCAAGTTGGAGTTCGGGTTCTAAATAAAATCAGAGGTAAATTTGAGATTAGGGTTAGGGTTCAAGTAGTCTAAGATAGGTTTGAGGTAAATGTTATGGTTAGAGGCAGGATTAAGGACAGGTTTGGGGTAAGTCTTAGGGTTTGAGTTAGAGCTATGGTTGGGTCGAGTTTTATGGTTAGTTTTAGGGTTATATTTTAGAGGTAAGGTTGAGTTTAGTTTTATAATTGGTTTACAAGTCCAAGTTAGCCGACAAATGGGGTTATGGCTATCACCAGAATAAGAATTAGTCGGGGGGTTCTGGTTAGGTTAAGCTTAGTTAGGATTGTTAGTACTGGGGTAGAGTTAGGCTTGTAGAAAGGATGTTGGTGTAACAATATGGTTAGACTGAAAGGCAGATTTACGATTCCTGAGGCAACGATGCACCTTTTCAGTCAGGACTCTGGAGGCCCCCCAGGCTGCCAGCGTAGGTGTCATCTTCGTCCTCATTAATTTAGAGAAGAAGAGCAAGTTCAGAGGAGTGTAAACTACATCAAAGAATAAAAGTAGTCAGAGTTCCTCATGTCCTTCTCCATTTGCTTTTGTTTTTATTTTTTTCTTTCACTTTCATTTTCTCTCTTCCTCTTCCTTCTCACTACCTGTATCATGCACATTGGTTCCTGTTTTAATTGGTGCTTTGCAGTGCAACCATCCAAATCTAATAAATGTAAACAAATAAACCTCGTATACCAGGGAAGGGTTGATCTAACTAGATCTTGGGATTCTAGCATTATCATTAGGGTTCTCTCCATCTCTCGGTCCGTCTCTGCAGGCTGGTTTAAATCTCCTAGGAGATACGATTTTCTTCTGAGTGGTAAAAGGGGAGGATCTGAGGCATCTCTTGGTCTAATCATCCAACCCAAGTAGCAAAAACCAGACAAACTCTAGCGATTTTCATTGGGATCAGATTATCATCCCTTTGCCAAGCACTGTGGTTGGGGGACAGGAAATGATTGGTCCTTTCTCTCTCTGATTCTAATGAGCTGGGTGGACATGGTGGGGGTGGGTGAACAGTGGGTGGTACTATGACTGATATTTTCTCTCCTCTCTCTATCATATTTACATGGGATGGCAAGGGCACAGTTTCCTAAAGGAAGAGGTGGTAATGCTGCTACGTGAAGAAGGGGAGATGCGGTTGTTGGAAAAAGCATCGGGTATCTATTACAGACCCCCATGCTATAGTAACATTTGACATTTTTGAAATTCAGGCATTTCGAGGATATACAGGACTGTGTGCCTTTTTATCCTCTGTACTCTTCCTATGACTGTTTTAGCTATTGTGATTCTCTCTGATTTTAACTTAAGCCATTTGTTCTGGTTTTATCTTGAGTCGGTGCCGGGAACACCTTGATAAAACACTTCCTCCTGATACCTTTAGTTAAAGGCATTTCAAAAGTTTTAAGTCAGTGTTCATTTCAGGATGCTTTTCCTTTCGTTTTATTATACTGGGGTCGTGTGCGTGTGTGTGATATTTCCCTCCCGAGGTGTTTTATATTGTGATATTTCTGTCTTTTAGAAAAGATGTCAATATCCTATTGACTTTTCATTTTATCTTCATTTATGCTTTTTGTTCTGTTTTATTACTGGTACCTTCTTTCTTCTTTTATTTTTATTTCTGCCCTTTATTCTGAAAGTTAATGACTTTGTAATTATTTTCAGTGAGACGCTTATCAGAAAACGTGACCAGAGGAAACAATGTGTCTCTGTCTGCATTATTGGGTTTTAAGTATTTTGTATGAATCATTCCATGTTTGTGTCTTAATCTAACTTTGTCTTCCCATATGATTATATTTTCACTGAAAGCCACATTTTTGGTTTTATAGAAATTCAAGAGGCCAACGTCTTTTTCATTGAGAGAGCACCAGATTTAAAAACAGAGAACTATCGTTCTTACCTCATTGTTTTGGTGTCTCAATACTCATACTTCCAGCCCACTCAATGACAAAAGAAACATAATTAAATGCGAGACTCATGGAAACTAAACATTATGAAGCTGAACAGAGCCGAATTTCCCAAAGTAAATCTGAAGTTTATTTCTGACTTTTTTTTAATCACATTTATTATTAAGTTAGACTCTAATACAAATATTTTCAGTCCTATTGTGTCAATAGTGAAGGAAAAAATAACATAATTTGAGATAAATTAGCATCTCAGATATATTTTCTGATTGGAAATTTGAAAATGAGTATCCATATTTAATTATATATATGAAATCATTTTAAAAATCCCACTAAATGATTTGCATTGCCAGATGACATACTTGTTATTTTTTAAAAGAAAGTGGGTTATAAGACAAAAAAAGAATTCTACTTCATCTACTATTGTTAAAAAATAAAACATTGTTCTCCTTTAAAGGGATGTGACCGTTACTTAACATAAATCAGGGGTGGGCAAAAGTAGGTTTGCAGTTGTTTGTATGGAAAAAGACTTACAGATTATGATAATAATAATACAAAAATAAACTGTGTTTTGCATACTCACAACTGTAAACCTACTTTTGCCTATCCGTGTATATTTTCCTACTAGAATTTTAAATTAAAAAAACTTACAAATGACCAATGTTTCCAGTAATACATTCATCCCAAAGCTACTGAAAATAAGAGAAACCTTAGCCTTTAAGCTAGCAACAGAAACTCCCATTCTAAGATTTGTAATGTTCTACTGTCCGTGATCCTAATCATAAGTTAATAATAGAAATGTAGGAGATACTGTTCTTGTAGCTCATCTAGCTGTGACCAGGAAAAATAAAGGGAATTTAGACAAATGAATGAAATCATTCTTAGGCCACTATTTTCAAACCTGTTATGGAAAAAATAAAATGTTGCCAAGTGTTACCAATTTATGCTCCATTGCCAAGGAGGTAACCAGTTGAGAAACAGGATTTGGGCTGTAGTTTCAAACTATTATGAAACTATTAATATCTATTTAATAGTAAATACCACACTGTGTTTTCTGTAATATATTGTATTTTTAGCCTTTCCAGGAGACTATTAACTCCTTGAAAAAAGGATGTCTTTTTTTATCTTTGTTCTTGCTAGTGTCATGGAGACTGCCTGGCAATAAATAAATGCACAATGTTCGTTTCATTAATAAGTGAGCGAGTGAATGAATGAATGAATGTTCTTTCATTATTCAGTTTTCACTTATACCCATTCAACAGTAGCAGACCAGCCACACCAGATCCCTGGAGAACATCAGGATTTTGGCTGCAGAACATTTTAGGCCATGGGCTAACATTTTCTCTCAAGAAAATAGCACCCCCATGGCCTTCTGAAGGAATCTGTCCCTATGGCCGTGTATCCTTCTCCAGAAACCCTCAGTAAATTTTCTTTACTTTTTAAACTTGAGCACAGACCATGTTTTTTTATACTCACACAATGCTAAAAACAGAACTTTAAGTGTTTAATTAGAATGTTGAATAGAAAAATGCTCATAAAACTACAGCATATATCCTGTTCCTGGGTTATATTCAGAGCATGTAGATTAATTTATAATACAGATTCCCCGAAAAAGAGGAAGACAGTTAGATTTAGTAAAGAATTAGTTGAACATGTTTTAGTAGTCAATATTTATCTTAATCAGTACTCTAAGGAAATAAAGAGTAATAATGTGGGATCCAGTTGGAGGAAAGTTGAAGATAATGGTTTTCTTAATAAAAGCCAAGGCACATCCTAAACATTTTTTTAAATGAAAACAGAAACTTTAAATGTGAGTTTCTTGAACTGAATATAAAGGAAAATCTAATTATCTGTAACTAATGCCACTGACCCCTTAAAATACAGGTGAGTACACCCAGGATTTCATGTACAGTATATGCAACGTATAGGAAACAATAGAGACTTCCATATTCCAAGTCGGTATCATTATAGTCCATAATAAAAATGTCTCTTCTCTAACCTATTATCACCAAATATATCTCAAGTCTTATGAATCTTTCACCATATTTTTATAATACCCGCTCTTTGGAAATAGAATATTTGCAAACTTCAATATATTGAAGAAAAAGGTAGGTGAGCATCTTTCTGCAGCGGATTTAGATGGAGCTTGCTGGAGTCTTGCACTCCCTCCTTCCTTACACATGGAGATAAGGCTACTGCAGTGAGAAACAGAATTGCCAAAACTTCAGAGTGGACAAGCCCTTGGGGGAAAGCTTTTATTCTGTGTTTTAATCCACACCCATCCAGTATTTCCATATCTTCAATATTATTGCTAATGAGCTTTTGATGTTCTTATAATTTTACATAATCCTAGCTCTATTCTGTGACTAATAGCTCCTCACATTTATAATTTAATAAATCAGATCCACTAGAACTAAATCAAAGCCAGTCTTTCACATACTTTTGTGTGGCTAAACACCTATCCATGGCAACACTCGGATTTCTTCTATGACATAAATGATTAACTACATTATATGCATAGAAATATATGTGTAGATTTTGTTTAATGGTTCAACGGACACAGTAAAAGGAAGTAAATTTCACATCAATCCTGAAACATTGACTTCATATAGAAAATTATAAATAAAAACATGCAAATTAGTAGTACATCTTTGTCCTACTAATTTTTTCTATTTTTCTCTATAATTTTTCTAAATCTTTGCATTACTAATTCTGTAGGCAGTGAATTTTGCATGCAGTGAATTCTGCTTGTCATGACAGACTTCTGAAATGTCCTCATTTTGGCAAAGTTGGATAACAAAAATGTGTGTACTGACTGCTATGATAATAAATTGAGCCAATGTGCCCACTGATAACTCTACTCGAAGTGTTATGTAACTGTTATTTCAAAGTTACCAATGAAGTCTTGGGATTCCTACTGGTTTAACCCTCCCTTCTTTCCTTTAATATCTCCTATTAGTATTTCTTCTGGATTCTCTTGTTTGTTTGTTTTTTTTGTCTAATCCTTTTTCAAAGTATGTCTTTTAATCTTCTCTCCTCTGGTAGCTCTTACAGGCACACTTGAATTTGTGTCAAATGTAACATCACCTGGATCTCAAGTTGGCCTCCAAAAGCAGGAGTCCCATATAATAGGAAGCTGACTTTTACCCTTTTTCTATGACAGGGATTCTCATACTCAGTGTACTGGGACCCTACCTTAAATGTCAATTCTAGAGTTACCAGCCCCTAAAATCTAACTCAGTAAGTCAGGAATGAACACAAACATTTTTTTACCGTGAACCCTAATTTTTTGTTTTTGTTTCTTGATGCGTGGCCCAAGATGATTCTTTCCCTAGTTTAAGGAAACATATCTGTGATGATTTCATACAAGAGAAAGCCAAGAGTAAAATAATGTGTAAGAAAGAACTTTGTATTGACTATGTAGTCCCTTCTATAGTCTTTCATATCGGAGGCCATCACAGGAATATATAAAAGGATATGGACATATAACCACATGACTGGTTATAAATCACCCATTTACTTCATCTGGCTTGACTTAACACTCTTGACTTTATATTCAAATGTTCACTGTACATCTCCCTGAACTGTCTTAAAATGTATAGTACTTTTGATTCTCTCTCCTTCCCCATAGGAAATGAACTCCTCCCCCGGCATCCCATATCTCAATAAATGGCACCAACATCCACTTACTTGTGATGAAAATGTTGACACATCTATTTTTCTCACACCTGTATGCAATCCATCTTCAAATCCTGTTGGTCTTACTATCAAAGTGTATCTTAAATATCACCACTAGAATGCGTTCCTTAAGGTAAGGAGCCTCGCCTGTTTTCTTTAGCTGTTATGGACACACAATAGCTATTTGTTAAAAAAACTAATAAATTTTATTTTGCAAAAAAGGTCTTGCAACTTGATTCACCCATTAACAAATTTATATTTCCTTGTATGCTTCTAATTATTGCAGAATACATTGTCTGAATAATTCTCATATAAACTGTGTAGATTGCTTGCATAGCCACAAAGAAAAAAATGGGTGAGTAGCAAACTAAGTGGCATATAGGGAAGCAAACCTTATTTCCTACTGAACAGCTCCACAAGTGCACTCCTATTATAACTCTTCGTGCCTTGGCTAAATTTGTGTTGACCCCTTTACTCACAATGCTTGATTTTCTTTCTACAGTGCTTCTCTATGTTAAGAAAATGACAAATAAGACAATCAATATTCTTTCTTTGGGCAAAGATATCTATTAATCATAAGATTATTTTCTGTTCCTCTCAATTCCCTACATTTAATGGGTTGCCAACATCTATCTCCAAAGTGTCTTGTATATTTGTTTAATTTTTTTCCATATTCAATTTCACTGCCTTGGTTTCAGCCTTGTAATCACTTGCCTAAAAAGTCTCAACAGCCTCCTAAGTGGCTTCCCAGTATCTGGTGTCTCATAACTCCCACTTCTTATCAATGCCCTATATTAATCCTCCTTTGGGAGCTCTGATATATCAGAGCTTATTTTCAAACAACTCTAGGGATTTAAGACTTTTTACATTGAATCTACCACATTATAACATCACAGGTATCTGTGTGGCGATACCCACAAAATAAAGAAGGCCATAAAAGGAATACAAAGCATCAGAGGAGATTACTTGAAGTTTCTGTTACTTGAAATTACTCAGAAAAGTTCATGGAAATCTATGCTTTACCTTCAGGAATTCCCTGAATGACATTTTCAGCTCAGTTATGTATCTGTAAGCAATCATTAATTTACCCTGGCTACTTCATCAATTTAGGTATCATTTCTTTTCACCCTTCGGAACTTTTCAAATTATATTCATATACCAATGGTAACTCAGATGCTACTCCCTACGCAAAGGAGTACTTCCTACCCCAACTCAGATTTAACTCTTATGATTCCCTGTTCTAGCACTTAGTGTACACTTCTTCAGTAACCCTCACGGTATGGTCTATTGTTTACATGGCAGTCTCTCCCTCAAGATTAGAAATTCCGTGTAGGTAAGAGCCATGCCTCATTCACTTCTCTGTTTCCTCCACAGAATGTAATAGAACAGATTACACATTCTGGGCATTCAATAAATATTTGCTGAATGAAATAAGAAAAGGAAATAGCTCCAAATTAGATAAGCCCTAGAAAACCCATGTGTCAGTTCAGGTTGCTTTATATTTTGTGCACCTTTTGCTGCTACAGTTGCACTGAGTTGCTTTGACCTGCATTGGGATGACAAAGGTATATTTGCATGACATCAAATCACACCAACAGTTGGTAGATACTGCCATTGTGACTGAGCACTCAGAGAAGTCTCGTGAACTCCTGTGTATCAGCAGAGAAAATCTACGCCAGGCTTGACTTTTGCTGATGCTCCTCTTCCCCTCTCTGCGACCAGGTACTTGCACTGAGCTACAGACCAACGTGGCCATGATCATTAGTCACTGAATCTTCAGACCTTTTCAATTGAGTTTACCAAAAAAACGCTCATAAAAATTTGTGCATTTTCCTTAAACTACACACATTCTATTTCTCAACTTGCTATGTACACTATCATAGTTGCATTGTCCCAGGAGGAATGGAAAGGGAGAATAAAGCATTGTATTTATTTAGTATTTTGAAATGGGGAAGCAAAGTGATAACATGGACAGCTATTCAAAAAAGTGACACAAAAGCAGCTCTCTAATATTAAATGTCACTCACTACCTGGAAAGAAGAGTGAATAATAGCCCAATCACACAGGTTGTTATAGGATTAACTAAAATGTTGAAGAGTTATATAATTAGGGCAATATAACAACCCCAAAAAGAATAACATGCAAATTCTATTGTAATCTACTTAATTCACAGCAATGAGAAATTTGATTACATTGGTTTAATTAGTCAAGGGTCTCCTAGCAGTGCCTCCCTTCTCTGAGCAAGACAGCACTTTGATTTTTAAAAATTTATAATTTTAATGGATATTTCAGGAAACTGAGGTCCAGAGTTAGTCAAAGGGTTTTTTCCCCTTATTCTTCATTAAATGAAGTATCTGAACTATTCCATTATTACCAACAACACTGCTCTGGTGCTCCATCTGGAAGTAGATTGTTTTCAATCGTCTGCACTGTCTAGTGTACTTAGACCAGAATTGTCCCGTCACTGGCAATGGGCAGAATGAAAAAGGATTCTTAATGCTGGGTCTCTGTGGGCATTCTTGAAACATCAGGGGCTCGCATGAGGGTATGTTTGGCTCTTTTTATTGCAGAAAGTGTGGAGTCCCGGTAACATTCAGCCTCAGCTCTCTTCCTGTGTATGGAACACAAACGGTCAACTGTTTCCTTAGATTTTTATGAAAACATAAAACAACTAAGAATTACTTCAAATCAAAGAGCAAAGAGGGCTTAAGTAAGAATTGTGTACATTATGTGTTCCCTTCAGTTATTGTAGAACACGTCATGTTAGTTGGAAGGATCTTGGTATAACTTCCTTGAGGAGAAAAAAAAAAAAAAACTGCCGCAGCGCAGTTTTAAATCCCATTTGACAAGAGCCAGATAGGGTCTGGGTAATGTTAAGGGAATTTCAGTGCTGGAGAGAGATTTGCAAATGGTCCCCCCAACATTTCTTTAGTAATTATATAATATTCATTTTAAAGGGTGTGTTCCTTAAGAGATTGACCAAAATTATCACAAACATAATTCAAATTACTGAGGCTTTATTTTGAAATTGTATGTAGAAAAAATGTAAAGCCTGTATTGCCCATTTTAATGTACTCATAATTAAAGCATTTCTCCTGGTGGAAATCTAATACTTTATTTGGTAGCTAAAATTTGCTGCATGCCTAACACTGTTCTAGACACTGAGGCCACATCCGCGAAAAAGAAAAATAAAGGATCTCTCCTCGTGGAGCTTATATGATACTGAAGGGAGACACAGAAAAATGAACAAATAAACCAAGAGTATATTTTCAAAAGTAATAAGTTCTATGACAAAATAAAATGAAATGGTATACATGAGGGGGCTGATAATTCAGACTGGGCCTTCATAGAGACCTTGTCAAAAGATGTGACAGGGGACCTGAGAAGGAGCCACCTATGAGAGGGTCGGAGGGGTTAGAAACTGTGAAGGCTCTAAAGCAGGAGTATTTTGAGTCTGTTCAAGAGAATGAACTTATGCCACAATGATCAATGAAACCAAGAGGTACTCCTTCTTACAGGAATGTTAATTCAAGTACTTATGCATTTTTGGAGTATTTATCTTTTTTTTTTTTTTGCTTCCAAAAAGCTAGTTCTTTTACTCAAAGGGTAGTTGAAAATAGCTCTTAACTCTGGGAAAGTCAAGGCCTTATACTAGTTTTGGCGTGTTTAAAGTTCAGAAAGTAGCTTCTTACTCTTACATGAAAAAACTTGTGTGGCCCTGACCGATGTGGCTCAGTTAGTTGTGTTGTCCTGCAAAGCGACGGGTCGCCATCTGATCCCCAGTCAAGGCACATGCCTGGGTTTCAGGTTCAGTCCCAAGTCAGGGCAGTCCCCCAAATGTGTCTGTGTGCACACGTGTAGGTTTTTATTTATGAGATTTTTAGTTCTTAAAATCTTACTCTTCCATTTCCACTGAGATAGTTTGGCTTTCTTTCAGTGATTAGTTGCAAAGTTCATTATGCCTGGGAAAAATAAAGCACATAAATCTATGAGCTTGGGTTATGGACCTTCAGGAATCTATAAGACACCATCAATGTCTCTGATGACTTTAAAGAACGAGGTCTTTCCAGGCTTCCTGTGTTCCTGTGTCTGGGGTGTAAATCAAGCCCAAGCAGGTAAATGCCCCAGTAATTAGGAAGTCCTTTCTTATACCAGTTAATGAGATTTGTTCATGTAAATGTTAAAGCCTTCTAAAATTGAGGAATTCTTGTATTAAGTATTCTAATTGGAAAGATTAACTTTTAAGCTATTTTATCCTAATGAAACGTTGACTCAGTTTCACCCAATGACCAATGGTTTCATAAGCACTTAAGCATACCTTTGTACATCTATCCAGAAATATTTGCACAATTTGCACATTTTAAGAAAGATAAATTGGCTTCAGAATAGAATTTATAGGCAATATAGTTCTCCACCAAAGTGGATGACTCATCAAATTCATTCTGAACTGATGAAATGAATTAGTATAGACAGTGCATTTTTGACCCCATTTCTAGAAATGTAGTGATAAAATGAGGGCCCCACATGGTTACAAACCATGTCCTTTATAAATTCATTTTAGAGTGTCTCAGTAGGAATAAAAACTTGCTGAAAACCTAGAAAAGGACATTATAATTTGTAATTTCCACTGTATTCCTATTGTCAAGTTGGACTAGTGAATAAAGGTTGTATAAAGCATTTATTTATTTATTTATTTTCCATTTTAAAACTTTCTATATACTTTTAATTTTAAAAAATAAATGTACTAGGTATAACAGTTGTTAATAATGTATAAATTTCTGGTGTAGAACTTTATGATACAACATCTTGATACTCCGCTGTGTAAACATTTTTTAAGCCAACCACAGTTTTAAAATTTTTGAAATGTTATCAAGTCAGCTTGTAGAGAAATGTTTCCTGTAGTTCCCCCAGGACTCACCTGGGGTCAATGTGATACCTTCATTGATTATTTGAATGATACACATGCCATTTAGAATACATTTTAAATGAGCATCTTTAGAATTTTAAGTATGTTGCAGTAAAAAAAATAGGATTTCATTTGAAAATATAAACATAATTCATCCTGACTGCTGTGGCTCAGTGGATTGGGCATTGTCTTGAATACCAAAAGTTTGCAGGTTCAATTCCAAGGCAAGGCACATGCCAGCTGGGGCCTGGAAGAGGTAACCAACTGATTGACGTTTCTCTCACTCATTGGTATTTTTCTCACTTTCTTTCTCCCTCCCTTCCCTTCTCTCTAAAAGTAAATATTTTTTTTAAAAAAGACAATATTAAAAGAATTCATTAGATCTCAAATTTTTCATCTTTTTGATATTAGTTTGAGGCTAAAAAATGATCTAAAGGCCAAAATAATGGGTGACTGGGAATATAGTAACTTTTTGAAACCTCCCCAAAATTTATTATAAAAATAATTTTAGTGAAAACTGTATAGAACATTGGAAACTATTGATAAAGCCATGACATGTAAGATTCTCACATACATCCTTCAGGAAAAATATATAAATAATTTAAACAGAAATTTCTTCTCAAATTTAAATATTCTGCAAAGCAAAAAAAAAAACAATATTTTCCCTAATTTTAGTCTTTTTCCTTTTCCCTTCCTTTATTTTTCTCTTCATTTTCTCACT
Source organism: Carollia perspicillata (assembly GCA_004027735.1). Classification (NCBI taxonomy): domain Eukaryota; kingdom Metazoa; phylum Chordata; class Mammalia; order Chiroptera; family Phyllostomidae; genus Carollia; species Carollia perspicillata. The sequence continues at coordinate 34,354 of PVKM010005751.1, read as the reverse complement.
TTCTTCCTTTCTCCTTTTCTTCCCTATACAGCATATAGATACCTTCATGGAAGTAAGTATTTAGATAATTTTTATTGCCATTTATTATCTCTATTTTTATTGAAGCCAGCTTGATTTAATGAGCCCCGCCATCAGTGTAAAACCCTCACGAGGCTTTCTCCTTCTGGCCTTTCTTTACATTAACCCCAGGATGCTCGCATGGAAAATGCACACCAGTGGCAGCACTCGCCTTTAAACCTTTTCAGGCTCCCTTTAAACTACAGTGTCAAGGCCAGCCAGGATCTTCAGTGAGGTGCACAGGCCTTCCCTGACCTGACCCTTAACGAATGCTCCAGCCTCATCTCTAGACTCCCCTCGTCCTCAGTTACACTCGAGTTGCCCAACTGCCTAACATTCTCTTCACAGCCTATGCTATTTCACGCATCTTTGGTTTCACTCATGTTGTTTCCTCTGCTTAGGACACCCTTACCCGATTTTCCTCACCTGTATAACTTGAATTGATGCGTTAAAATTCAGTGTATGTGTCATCTCCTCCTGGATCTTTCTCTAATCCCCCAGTGGAAATGAAGTACTCTTTCTATATACTTTCACTACATTCTATCGCCATCTGCCAGAGCACTTGCCACATTATATTGAAATAATCTATTAATTGGCTTGTCTCTCCACCTAGAGAGTAGGTTTCATGGTTTCTATTATCTTTTCCTCTAGATTCTTAGCACAGTAATCAACTTAGAAAAGTTTCCCAATATTATAAGTTATTTTTATTGGCAGAGATCTAAAGTGTGAAGTGGTTATAGCTATCAGCTGATCTTAGCCTTATGCCATTAAGAACATGATTGCTAAATTTCCTTATTCTGAGTCCCTGCAAGTTAAAAATACTTTTAACTATTGTATGGTTTCCATGACAAAGACAGGATTCCTTTACATTTTTCAGCCCCATTTGCAGATAGGGTGGTACAATGTGTTTGATTTGGGCCAAATGATTAGGAATACAGTTGACATGTGTAGCTTTTGCACAAAGGTAGTTAAGTGCCAGTATACTCTTTCTAGTTCACATTTCTGCTACCATGACAACTTAGGAGACTGTATAACAACTTACCCCCAAATTTTAAAAAAATCTTAAAACGACAAACATATTATCTCACAGCTTCTAAAGGGTTAAGAATCAGGGAGAAATTTAGCTAGATTATTCTGTTTGTTATTAAGTTTCAGTTAAGGGTGCAATTGCAGGCATCTTCAGAATCAACCTGGCTGGAAGATTTGCTTTCATGTTCATACATGTGGCTGTTAGAAGGCCATATTTCCTCTATGGCTATTGGATGGATTTTTCAATGTCTTATTATATGGGTTGCTAACAATGAAGCATCTTGCTTTCCTCAAAGCAAAAAATCCAAGAGCAAGAGAAAGAGTGGGGACTCAAAGCAGGAGCTGTAATCTTTTATAATGTAATCTTGAAAGTGACAGACTACCCCCTGTGCTGTATCTTTTGGTCATGGCCCAATCCTGGCACAGTGTGAAAAGGGGACTACACATGGGCATGAAGACCTGAAAACAGAGCATCCTAGAGGCTGGTCACCACAGAGGCCACCTGTTAAGGTGGTACATAAAGTATGGGGGACACCTGGACAATGAGTTACTGGGTAAAACAGACTCCCCAGCTCACTTTAGCTATTACATAAGCAAGAAATAAACTTTTGTGATACAAAGCCAGTGAGAATTCGGGGTTTATTTGCTAGTATGGCATAGTCAAGCTATTCAGACCAATAAAGCTCTCATAAAGCAATGCCTACAGAAAGAGGCTGTGATAATGGAAAGGACTTCGAGTATTCTTGGGCTCATAAGAGTTACTTCTGATTTTAAGTGAAAACATTACAACTCTTTTATTTTCTTTTTTGCCAGGTCTGTGAGTCTTGTTAGGGTACATTTGAACACACACTGTCGCAAAAACCAGGTATCAAAGACATCACAGCTGAGAGCCAGCCGAGCGTAGTTAGCATCGTTATCCTGGCCTCTTCTATTCAGGAAACCGGCAAACTTCTCCCAGGCTGACACACGACCCCTTCATATTTGCATCTACTCAAACTTTTTTAAGGTGATTCAAGTACTTGAATTGTTTCTTCACTAATTAAGACCTACCTGTTAATATTGTGGTGAAGAATAAATGAGACAACATATATAACAATATCTTCTGAAGAGCAAAATACCATGTAAATATTAAGCATTGTTCATTTGTATTTGATATTGAAAGCAGATTACTGGAAATGACTCAATGTTAATAATCACAAAATATTTTTAAAGAATAAAGTGCATATTTATTGTAAAGTTTGTTTTTTGTTTGTGAAAAAACATAACTTGTCTTAAATATATATATAAAATACATTTATTTTGTTAAGAGATCATCTCTCTTTAAGAACAAAAGTGAAGTGAACAAATTCAGTCCCACAAACTGTCTATTAAAATCCTAGTCATATATGTTGTACATTTCATCTAGTAGCACCTCAAAGTGGTCTATTGTCAGCGTCTAAAGGTAACACCCTTATGCTCTAGGAATGTATTGTGTGATATAAGGATGGACCTATTCAATCAAATCAAAAGAAACTTATGATTTTTACAAAGTTAACACTAATTATGTCACAGGAAGGAAAAAATAAAATGCATATATAGGATTGAAAACTTGAAAAGATAGAAAGCAGGCTGACCTGTCAGGGGATTTGGGTGCAAGAGTGGAGGGATTGAGCAACAAAGAAAAGAAAGAAAAATCTCATGGACACAGATGACAGTGTGGTGATTGCAGGTTGAGGGGGGAGGTGGGAAGTGGAGGAAGGTGTGGGGGGGCATATATAGTGTTGAACAGACACTAGACTTGGGGTAGCTTTGGGGCAGTAAGTAAACACACATGCTGTGTACGAATGATGTGCTGCAGAATCGTGCACCTGAAACCTGTATAGTTTGTTAACCAGTGTCACCCTGAAAACCTCAACTAAAAATAAATACATAAATTAAGTAAGTAATTTTTTTAAAAAAAGGGAAAAAAGATCTTTAGATCATGTGAGATGGTGTTAGATACTCAGTGTTAAATCATATCTAAACATAGCACCTTCAGTAACAACGTAATCCTTGGCCAAAATTATCTAACCTGTATCCAGTGACTCACCCCCTGACCAGGCAAAAGCATTTTTGGCAGCACCTACCTTACCTTGAAATTTTCTCTTTTGAAGTAACATGAGCCTGACCTTGATCAGTTTATCAGATGAGCTCACAGGTATAGTCTGTCAGAGAACTGGCATGGCAACATGCCAGAACAACTCTGTAAATTGTCTAGAGGGCACACCTAAGTATCATTTCCACTTTCTCTTCGTCTGTGTTTCTCAATCAGAATTAGAAGCAAAGGAGAGAGACAGGATACAGTAATGGAACACAAATGGGCCATGGAACCCGATGAATTTGTATTTGAAACCTAGTGCTGCTACTTGCTGTATGACTAAACTTTGGAATAAGTTAAAATAGCTCTTCGGATTTTAGTTTTCTTGTTTGTAAAACAAAGCTGTTAATTTCCTCCTTAAAAGCTTGTCATGAAGCATCAATGAAAAGTTACATTCATTGTGGAGCCTGGTACATAGTACTCAATAAATGTTCTTCACTTTCCTTTGCAGTGAGGGAAGGAACTCGAGATGAATACCCTCCACTTCACCCGCCACATGACATTGACTGACCCCTACCGGTGAGCCATTAATTAATGGAGCCAACATCACTCATGGTGGCGAATATGTCAGAATGCTGCAAGAAGAAAGATGGAAAGAGCTTCTTTCACTAGTGAAATAACACCAGTGGTGGATACTCCTGAAATTTGAGGAGCTGAGTGAGAATTCGGGGACTTTGGAATGCTAGTATAGCTGCAGTACCTAAAGACTTGCAAATACATTCTAAACTATTAAATGATTGAAATCATAGAAATCTATAAAAGGCATGTGTATGCCCTAATGAAATAAAAGACCTGGAATACTGCATTTGTGTTTGGATGTCAGATTTGGCCTCTTTTGAAAATTGCTATTATTTACATTATCACGCTTCACTCATATTTTTTCAAATATAGAAAGAATCCATTACATTCAAATTATCTGCAGCACATGTTATCTCATTAGTGTCTGTTCATGGTAATTGTTGCTATTCTATTTAAGACAGACATTTAAAAAATTATCACTGAGCTTTTGTGCAACTCAAAAGCATGATTTATTTTACCCAGTAAAACTAAGTGGTTATGATTTTAGTAAAAATGTGGAGGCATCACTTTAATTCTTATTCAGATAAGCATGTTTTGCACCCTGTAATTAAAAACACACATGTAAAGTCTATTGAGTATATTCATATTACCTTTTACAGTCACTATTCTTGACGTCTACAGAGTCCTGGCAGAGATGAGTAATATATTATCTCTATCCTCTTCCTGCTTCCTACATAGGAAAGGGCGGGTTTGCACACACCGACAGATCTGAAGTGGGCATTAGGAAAACCATCAAAGAAGGGTTTCTTAGGCTGAGGGGTAGTGAGAACCCGTAACTGCCATTTCCAAAATCAGGGCATAAGATTAGCTCTGTAAAAAGAAATCCTATCACAGACGTTTTTCCTATCCCATCCACTGAACTTAGGCTAACTGTTATTGGGTAAATCTTTAATAGGCAGTGTGCTTTACCTGAGCTAAACCAACATATTATTGCCAGTGTGCATTTGTGTGTATGTGGGTGCTGTTTAAAACATTAACAGTGGTAGACCAACCCACCAACAGTGCAAATCTCTGTGAATGGGATGCAGTGCAGGCACACTGAAACCGTGTGCATGTGTGTGAGAGGGAAAAATGATCATGATAGGAATGACTTTCACAGAGAGATGGGACAGCAATGTTAAGTAGTCAGTACAAAGGCACAAAGCACCTGTTAGAACTGGTATGAAAAAGGAGAGTAACATGTGCCAACTCGATTTTAGTTAGCAAAATACCCAACTGAGAAAAGGCGAGATCAATTTTACTGATATCTTTTAGTAAAATGCTCAATTCAGAAAAAGACTAGAGCAGAGCCACAAAGAGCTACAGAACCACAGACATAGAGACAGAAGGTGGCTGCAAACCACACTGGGAAGAGATTTCAACAGTCAGAATGAAGTCATACAAATGAGCGCTTAGTATTTACTATGAGTTGAGAAAAAATACACAATATCCACACACATATTTAGTATATATGTATACATACATACATACTTACACACAAATATATATATACATATATACACATATACTTCTCTCTATATATCTACATACAAGATATCTATATATTATATCCTCATCAGATTTCTACAAGACAGGCATTATCAGCCTTAATTTTCAATCAGAAAGAACAGATTTGAAGAGGTTAATAACTTGTTAATGGTCACAAAAGAGGCAAAAAGCATAGCTGAACTCATGTCATTTGTTGAATATTCTTCTCATTTTTCATATGGAAACAACAACAGGAGAAGCATTCCAGGTAAAAATGAAGATATCTTTAAATGCAGAAGTAAGAAAGGCAGAGAATTGCTCACTTCCTCCAAATGTTTAATATTTGAACTGACTAGAACTTATCTCTCCATCCAGTTTCAACTAAAAAAAAAAATAACAAACAGGAAATTAAATATTTTCCTTTGAGTGTCCCCAAGAGCTTTCTCCTCCAAAACACATTAATTTTAAAAACATAATATTGCTCAAAATATACTGGTTAACTAATTGAATGCAGCCACTTGGCTTTAGTACAAGATGTACTTAGGAATAGGTTTTGTGGGGCATAATTTTAAAGATATGGGAAAAATACTGCTTCCAAAAAGAACCCTGCCCCACTTTGTCTTCTAGGACTTAAATTCTATAATTAAACATGCACATACTTTTTATTAGAAAAGGTACACTAGTGAAATTCTGTGTAGCGGAGTATTTGCCTTATTTTTAATGACTTTTGTCACCTTTTTTTTTTTTTTTCAGAAAACTGCTCTCTATCTCTGGAAAAAAGAACCTGATAGTGGAGAGGGCATACAATGAAAGAGTGGAACTGTTGAGTAAAGAAAATAAGGTGGGGATGATCAAGACTTTGTCATCCTGTTATATGACTTCACAAAAGGACATTGGAGGGCATGCCTTCTAACCAGTACATTACATTTGTAAATCAATAGGATTGAGATTTTCCAAGTATTAAGTTATATGCAAGTGCAAACAGTGAATGGACCCAAAGGGTCAGCGATTACATATGCTACCTACGCTGTGGTATTTCACCTTCAAACCTAATGTTGCCTCTTTATCTTACAAAATAAGGTGATGTCCTATTACTCTCTGCATATAATTACATACACCAGAGGGAAGAAAAATCAATTCTCAGTCTAATTCATTTTGCAAAGTTGACAGTGACATCAAAGAGCAGGAAGCTGTCTGTGAGTAATGACACTGCTCATTGGTTTAAATGTCAAACTTAACTTCATCAACTTTCAGGGAATATGTCAGCAAAGAATAGGTTTCAGTTCAGCCAGAGACAATTTCAGTGTCATTCAATGCTGAGGAAAATAGCTGTTAGCATCTTGAGAGCAGAGTGTTTTGAGTAAATATTTCTTTTTAAGCTGAATGCAATTGGCCATTTCAGCACTCGGCGTTATGGACAGTGCTCTCTTCCTTTACCTAATGAAACAAGTCCTCTTACTGTAGAGGTGTTTCTTTTTTGAGATTAAAGCACTCCCCAGGCTAGCAAGCTGGCTCCCCTAAACTACTCAATCAGGATATAATATGCCTCATAGGTCTGTGCAAAGCTATAATGAAATAACAGCAAAGAGGAGCAACTTTTATCACAGAGATTAAGCCTAAAATAAAATTAGAGAAGGGAAATTGTTATGATTTGTAGCTATTCCTGCAAGGCATGTCAAAAGTTTACTGCACTGTAATCACAATTCTCTATGACCAGCTTTTTGTTGGAGAGAATGACAGAGCCATTAACCTCTTGTGGTAATTTATTAGCAGTGAACATAGGTGCAGAAGAGAACAGGAAGTGTGTTTCATAGGCTTGCAGACAATCCAGACTCAGGAATTTATTCCTTATATATATTTTTAGCTATAGAGTGAATATCAATAAATAAGTCTGGATCTGAGGTCAGATGAAATGGAACCGAATCTGAATCATGTTCCTTAACAACTCCTTTCATTTCTCTAAGCCTTGCTTCTTCTTCTGTCAAATGTGGGTTAGTTTGAGGTTTAAGTGAGAAAGTGTATATGAAGGGATCTCTCACACATTAGCTACTCAACAGATATTCAATTTGGAATATTCACTTAGCATTAAGTGTTAGCATAATGTACGGAAATGTTGCTATACCAGTGGCCATGTCTTAATAGTTGTAACATTAAGGATGACATGAAGAAAGAAAACAAGAAAGGTATTATATTAATAGATGTATGCTTATAACAAAGGGCCCTAACCATGTGTATTTCCACCTTTATCTATCTTATTTACATCCCCAAGAGATTCCCTTATGTATACCTTTAGAAATCCAACAAAAAATAGTCAAAAATAATACAGGAAAAACAAAACTAAAGTTCTCAGAGGAGTCTTATTTTTCTTATCACATACTATTCTACCAACTTTCCCAGTACATTCCTCCATCAACATACTACCAACTAGTCCACTTGTTGAACTAGTAAGAGACTACTTTCAGCGCATCCTGACCAGACTGACATACTTGGAGAGAGGAGAGAAGCTAAAAATGAGGCGAGTGCCGAAAGCCTGATAAATTCCTTATTATCCTCCACTGCAGCTACAAATTCTCTGCTTTGGGCTTCAAAGCCTCTCAGCCTCTCACCTTACCCCTCTTTTTTCATATTTATAACTGAAAATCAAGAGCATCTTCTCCTAGTCCCCCCCTCCCCGCCCCAGCGCACAGCCCCCATCTCCTCCTGTTATTTTCAACAGAGATTCCCTCCACACTGCCCTCTGCATAGGAAACGCCTCCCACTCTCCATTCATCCAGGTACATGGCTCCTTCCATTCACAATTCATGCTAAGTCCTCCTGTCCCTTGCAGAGCTGTTTTTTTTTTTTTAAGTGGATTCCCCAGCTGTCCTAATAAACTCAACCACCTCAGCCACCATATCACCATTGCACCTACTCCCCAGCCCTCAGAAATTGTGCAGAGGTGGGGAGAGGGGAGGTTTACATGCAAACCTAGACAGAGACAAATAGAGAGAGCCTAGCATTAAGCTTGGTCTCATCTTTGGGGGGAAAAAAACAGTTACAAATGTTTCTCAAGCGTGGCAACAAACGTCCTCTGGCGGCGGGGGTGGGGGGTGGGGATGGTGGTCGAGCGGATGAATGAATAAACGATGAATGAATGTGTGAATGATTGTCATCTCTTTGGCACTTTTCTCAGATGCCCCTCCTTGCTTGTGCCCAGCACAGTTCCTGTGTAAGTCAGCTACAGTGAATGAATGAACCCCTTGCTTTTCCTCCGTCTCTACACTCCACCCTTTTATTACCACCGCTAGACAGAACCTAAACCTCCGCGCCAAAGGGCACTCTACTTCGTCTGCAAATCCTTTGCGACTTCAAAAGCCAAAGCAAGCTCGCTCCTTAGAGGCACAGCTTTGCATTCTGCCAGCTCTACCTCTCCCCGGACCCCCAAACACCCAGCCACGTCACACAAAAGGATGACTAATTTCCCCATACTCGAAATCCACCTGGAGATCCCCGTCGCTGCCCCTCTGGCTGGCACTTGTAACCCAGGTGCTCGCCTAAGAAACGCGGTTCCCCGCTTCTCCCCGCAGAAAAAAGGAGTCACCATTCCAGGGCTCGGTTCTGGTTCCTAAAAATCGAAAAACTTTTTTTTTTTTTTTAGTAGAAAACCCCACCCGGAGAACAGCGACCTCTTTGTTTGCGTCCGAGCGGGAGGGAGGGGTCTCCGAGCCTTTGCGGACTGAGGCGAAGGGGACGTGACAGCTCCCCGGAGGGCTGCTCCGACCACACTCACCCAGGACGTTCCCAATGAGAGCCACCACGAACACGATGATGTACCCGGCGATCAGGACCCACTCATAATCTTTCGGGTGTAGGTATTCCCTCCACAGGTACTGCAGGAATTCCTCGTCTTCATCATAGTCGGTGGGGTTCAAAGAGGGCTCTTGAGTTTCATTCAGCTCCGAAGCAGATGACAAGTTGCAACAAGGGGGTGAGTCCTCCAAATCGGTGCCGGACATCACGGGCTCGAGTCCGGTTCGGCTCAGTGCTGCAAGCTGTTCTTCCCTTTCCCCATGAGCACTGGTGAGTCGCGGTGGGAAAGGCTGCGCGGAGAGGCGAGAAGGGGCTCCAGAGCAGAAAATGACGTGAAAAGTTATCGAGCCAATGCCTCCGGAGTCCTATGCTGGGCAACTTCTGCGGCGCATTCGCTGTCTTCGCAAACGATTGTGCACCCGGGGACCCAGCCCCGGAGGCTGCAGCAATGACACCGAGAGGAGGAGACGCTACCTCGGCCTGTGCTCAAGCTCAATTACTCCTCATTCCAGCACTGAGTCCGCAGCCCACAGCCTCCTGCCGCGCTGACGGAGAGCTGAAGTGGGAGGGGAAAAAAGTAATGAAAATTATTTTAACCTGTTTCTCTGTGGGTTCAACCTCACTCTTTTCTACTTCTTTCTTCTCCACTTCTCACGTGCAGTTTGTGTAAACCATACGTGTGTAGTTCTGTGGACGTAGCGCGCATGTCAATACATGATTAACACAGGGTTTATTGATGCATTTGTCTCCTTCACGTAAATATAAGGTAATGAGGAGGAGCCACTGTGTTCCTCCAGCAGGACTATGCAGAAGTCGTTTCAGACAAGTATTTTAACATTTGTGTTTGGCTTTGCCCATTTAGCAGTTGCTGAATCTTTAAGGCATCTCTTCCTCTCTCCTTCCCCCAAGCTGTGGAATAAGACCCTATTTAAGATATATTTAGTTATAAAAGACAGAAAACTGTACTTGAACAACGATTAAAATAAAAATACAATTTTAAAAAAACATATTTAGTTGGAATTTGTATTTACAGCAGCTCGTCATATGAAATACAGCAGCAAATCCGTAAAGGACACTAAGGGTCATAAATGTGCCCCTGGTTAATGTTGTCAAGCAAAGGACACATACCCAACAGCCTGAAACAGATCTCTGCAGGATGGAGTGAAAGAAACGAAGTGCTCCTTCTCTGGTGAATACCACACCCCACTGGTCTTTCTCCTCATTGACTCAGGGCCCATACCACCTGTCATTCTCTCATTGACTGATTTGGTCTCTTAGGAAAAGTCTTTTGGGATTTGTCTGGGGTTTGCTCAGGATCCTTTCATTCTCAATGAGCATGTTTGAAATATTGCATTTGGACTGGGAAGGACCTTGAAATCATAGGCTAACCTTTAGCTAAAGATGAGAAGCCTCCTGATAACATTGCTGCTGTGTCCCTATCTAATTTGGATGTGACCTCCATAATTTATTGCCTTCACCCTTATAGGACTGCTGTAAAGTTTAGAAAATGGTTCCTTACATTGAAACAAGGTCTAAAGCCAACATTTGATTTTCTGCCTTTAATCCACAATTCCTAGATTGCGCCTTGGTGCTACATGGAATAAATCCTCCACAAGACAATTGTTCACATATTCAAAGTAAGCACCACAGTCCCTCCCCTTTCCATACTTCTTGCATTCAATTTTTCTCCAATTATTTCCATTGTTTTTTTAAAATGGCAGTATCTCTACAACCTATAGTTGCTTGATCTTCCTTAGACAACTGTCAATACCTTGCATGACATGCAACTAAGAGGAAACACAATAACGTGCTGTGGGTTTTGCCAGTACAAAATGTCTGACTATTTAGATGCAAACAATGTTTGTATCTAATTAGTTTTTTCAAGTCACAAAACACTGAGGGTTCATACTGAGCATTTAGTTACCTCCGACCCCAATCCTCAATCATAATTCTTCACAATTGTTTTGTACATTATAATTTACAAAATTATTATTTGTACTTTATTTTAAAACCTCCAGGGGGCTATTATTAGGCCTGGTCACAGATGAGAAAACTGTTCCTGAAGAAATTACATAATTTATCAAAGGTCAAGTAACTAGTCGGTTGCAAAGCCATCCAGTTCTGATCCCAGCTTGGTGCTTCTATTATTCTACAGATGTCATATTTCATAACAAATACTAGTGTTGTATGTACCCATTTTTCCTAGTCAAGTTTGCTTTTTTAAATATACTTTATTGATTATGCTATTACAGTTGTCTCGATTTTCCCCCTTTGCCCCCCTCCACGCAGTACCTCCCATTCCCTCTAGCAATCCCCCTCCACCTTAGTGCATATCCATGGGTGTGCATATAAGTTCTTTGGATACTCCATTTCCTATACCATTTTTAACAACCCCTGTCTATTTTGTACCTACCAATTTGACCTTATTAATCCTTGTACCTTTCCCACCTTTTTTCCCCTTCCCCATCCCAACTGATAACTGTCCAAATATTCCCATATCTATGATTCTGTTTCTGTTCTGCTCATTTGCTTAGTTTATATTTTTAGATTCACTTGTTGATAGTTGTGAATTTATTGCCATTTTAACATTCATACTTTTGGTCTTTTTCTTAAATCAGTCCCTTTAACATTGCATATAATAATGGCTTGATGATGATGAACTCCTTTAGCTTTATCTTGTCTGGGAAGCACTTCATCTGCCCTTCCATTCTAAATGATAGCTTTGCTGGATAGAGTAATCTTGGTTGTAAGCCCTTGCTTTTCATCACTTTGAATAACTTCTTACCAGACCCTTCTAGCCAGCAAAGTTTCTTTTGAACAGCTACCAGTCTTATGAGAACTCCTTTGTAGGTAAATCTCTCATTTTCTCTTGCTGCTTTTAAGATTTTCTCTTTATTTTTAACTTTTGACATTTTAATTATAATGTGTCTTGGTGTGGTCCTTTTTGCATTGAACTTGTTTGAGTCTCTGTGTGCTTCCTGGACTTGTATGTCTGGTTTCTCTGCCAAATTAGAGAAATTTTCTTTTCATTATTTTTTCAAATAAGTATTCAATTTCTTGCTCTTCCTCTTCTCCTTCTGGTACCCCTATAATATGAATATTCATACATTTGAAGATGTCCCAGAGGCTCCTTTGTCTATTCTCAATTTTTTGAATTCTTTTTTCTTCTTGCTCTGCTGATTGAATGTTTTCTTTTCTTCCTTATGTTCCAAATCATTGATTTGATTCTTGGCTTCATCCCCTCCACTGTTTGTTCTCTGTATGTTTTTCTTTATTTTACTAAATGTAACCTTCATTTCTGCCTGGGTCTTTTTTATGCTTCCTTGAGAATCCCGATAATCAGTGTTTTGAACTCTGCATCAGATAGATTGCATATCTCCATTTCATTTAGTTTTTCTTATGTATGGAGTTTTATTCTATTGTTTCATCTGTGCCATATTTCTTTGTCTCCTTATTTTTGGCAGCATCCCTGTATTGTCTGTTTGTTTCTCTGTATTAGGTAGAGATGCTTTGACTCCCTGTCTTAGCAGCATGGCCTATTGTAGAAAAGCACACCAGTAAATTATATGGGATGGAACCTTAGGCAATCTCCAGGACAGAGCAACCTGTGTTGTCACTCTGTGGCTCTGTGTGAGGGAAGGCTAAGAGAGGGGACAATGCCACTGCCTGGCCTTTGGAGTTTTGTGTGGGAGAAAACTGTCTCCTAGCACTCACCCTGATGCCAGTCACTTCAATTTCTCCCTGTATACCATTGGTGCCCTTCCAGCTCTTGACCTGGTACCGAATCCCAGAGGGAGTGAGTCTGCAAAAGTCCTAAGTCTGTTGTGAACCCTTTAAGAGGATACTTCTGAAAATCTTGTAGTTTCTTCTGTGGCCCCAACCCCACTGGTTTTTATAGCCAGATGTTATGGGGACTTATCTTCCTGGCACTGGAGCCCTGGGCTGGGTGGTCTAGTGTTGGGCTGCAATCCTTCACTCCGGAGGTGTCCCTACTGATTTTTATCTACCACGCATGGGTGTGGGACTGCCCCTTCCACATCTCCATGCCTCTCCATGCCTCACCATACATCTCCACATTTCCACCCCTCCTACTTGTCTAGATGAATGTGGCTTCTTTAATTCCTTGGTGTTGGGCTTCCATACAGCTTGATTTCCTGATGATTCTGGGTGATATTTGTTGGAGTCTAGTACAATTTTTGCTATAGTTATGCAAGGAGATGAGCCATGTTTACCTATGCCTTCATCTTGACCCCAAATTTGTTTTTAAGAGAAGGGAATAAATAGGCATTTTATTTTTTGACATATATTTATTTAGTGCTCCTGTTACACTCTCAATGATATGAGTTAATCACGGTTACTGCTTTCATACATTTTACTTTCCAATGAAGTTAGAAAGAAAACAAATCACCTAATAATTACATAACAAAAATATTAGAAAGGGTAAGTCCTGTGTTAAAAGCCAAACAGGTGAAGTGATGGTGACTAGAGAATCCTGAAGGCCATATTAGAAAAAGATGATTAAAGAGGCCTTTGTGAAGAAGGGTGTCTAAGTAGGATACCCAAATGATGTATGCATATTATCAATTTAATCGTACTAATTTGAGGTTTAACTAGATCTTCTTAAATGCTTACCCTGTCAACCAAAGCATTAGCTATTTCTCTAGACCTCTTGTCATGAGTAAACTTGACAAGTAGGCCCTCTGTAGCTTCTTTCAAGTTCATTGACACAACTCTGCTAACTTTATCGTGTGGTATATGTGTTCCTATGATTTATAAACATTTATATTTTCCTCTTCCATGTACTATTCTTTTCCAAACTGAAAAGGTTGTTGCAGCTTCAGTGCCAATCTGTATACATGAATGTCTGCAACTTCCTCACAGTTGATAGTTCATAAGTACGGACCCAGTGTGCCATTTACTAAAGGACTCGGTGCCCTTAACTTTCATTCTGTGGCACTTCAATGTGTCTGTACTTCAGTCTGCTCTATTAAGTCTCCCATCTGCAATTTATCATCACTCTTTACTAAACGTGTTAAATAAGGAGAAGTAAGACTCTTTTCAAGATTTTGTTCTGTCATCTGCTTTATGTCGTGACAGGCCTGGATTTATCTGGATCCTGAAACTAATCCATTGCCTTCTGTCCATAATTTATCAAGTGATTTATTTTAAATATATGGTGCTCTAATGCCATACAAAAACCCTACTCAAAACTTCATATTGTTATTTATCTTCTGCTGGTATTGCAATGCTCATTCTTTCTGAGATCTTTTGATGTCATTTGGGACATTTGAATAGAATTTTTAGTTGTGTAGATATTATTATTCTCTTCAATTTAAAATCTTTCTGCTGGATGTAGGGGAAAGGAGTCAGCTCAATCTCACAAGACAGTAAAGTTAAGTTCCAAATTGGTCTGGTGATGACCTCTTAAGGTCGTTATGGGAATTAAATGAATTGATACTTTTAGAACTATGTCTGTTCAGTGATCTGAAAATGTAAAACTATAGGCTCTCATGACATGAATATTATTTGCTGTACATACCAATTATTCTAAGCGTTAAAATATGTTTAAATGTAGCTCAAAATTGTCTGAGTAATTCTGTGTAATGACCCAACTTAAATTTTTGTCTGTCACTTTTATTTTAGCTCTCCCACTAACCCGAATATATTAAAAATGACAAAGAAAAATAAAACTTGACACTAATTTTGTTTTCCTTTCAGCGGTTGAAGTTAGGCTGCTCCAAGATTTCAGATTATATGGGCTGTCCCAGATCTTACATTCTTGTCCCTGGTAGGAGACCATATTTTTACAGTTCCATAATATGGATAACTTTATGGATGCACTTCAATAAATATTTTGGAGTATGTTCTATGTGTCCAGGAGTCTAGCTAAGTGCTGGGGGCATAAAGATCAATATGATGTAGTGAACCTCAGTGATCTCACAGTCCACTGGTGAACTGGGTGACGGAATAACTGTGAACTTGTAGTGTAGAGGGACATACAGTGTCATGAGAAGATTTAAAAAAACCCCACTCAATCCAGCCTGGAGAAAAACAGAATCAATGGCTCCCCTTCAGAGACCCTTGAACTAACCTTCTTGAAGCAAAGGAGATCACTAGTCAGTTAAGGGTGGGGGGTGGCAGAGGGAACAGAATTTCGTGGAGACTTGGAAGCAGGAGAAAACATGGAGGGTATGGGTAAAGCAGAGTGAAGTGAGCAAGGTCAGGCATTTACAACAACCTCAGGCAGTAAGGAGGAGAACAGTTAAAGAAGGGTCCGGCAAGAGATAAGAGTTCCAAGTAGTATGCTAATATATTGATTCTGCTGTCAGAAGGCAGATTGTGGCTGTGGGAATTGAGGGGACTTGGGTATTATTCAAATATTTAATACTTTCAATAGGCATCATTTAGAATGCAGACATCTTGCTTTATTACTTCCCCAAGGAAGGCTGACTACATGGAAATGGTGTGCAGAGGTTTAGTTTTCTTTCTCTGTCTATTTCGAAGGATACATTCAATAAAGAAAGAGAGAGGTGTTCCACTGTTGACTTTCTGTTATTTGAAAGGAAGTTGTTTTCCTTCCTTCTTATCTGTCAGAATGAAACTCAAATCAAGCCTGAACACTCTCAGTAATGACTATACTGAGCTTATTTATTTCTTGAATAAATGCATTAGTTTTCATGGAAATTATTTGAGATTTCTAGGCTTCAAATACCACATTTTCTTACAATACAGCATTGAGATAAAATTTTCTGGAGAAGTCCCTGAATCATGGGAAGTCTAGAAATCTAGTTTTCAGATAAAAAGAGAGAAAGGGACTTCTGATAACTTGTTACTATCAGGAGTGACTCTTGAATGGGTTACTGGGAATGAATAACCCCCTGCCCTAAAAAACTCAGAAATTAACAAACTAATTTGTTGCAAGTTATTACAGAATATTTCTTTGTGCTTTTTTTCTTTCCATTCCTCTTTTACCCCTCCCTCTTTTAATCATGTCTTATTTCAGATAAGGTTCTCTCTGTTCCTTCTTGTCTGCTATCCTGTATTATAAGGTCTGACATTTCCCTCTCATGGTGCTTTTGTTTAACAACATGAAAAACTCCTGCTCTAATTCTATCTCAAGGTGAGCACAGACAGACACTGTTCCTCTCTTACTCAGTTTTTTTTGTCTCATGAAGAGCATAGGGAAGTAGGCAAGTAATTTAATTCAGTAAAGCAAATGCCCTTAGGTGTATACCTTGGAAGGAATGGAAGTGCAAGAAGAGACATCTACTTTTTCAAAGTGGGGTCAAGAAAACTACCCAGAGGACATATTATTTAAGCTCAGAACTGAAGAATGAGAAAGGCATTCAGACTATGGAAGGGCTGGGAGAGGCAGGTGGTACCAGCTGAAAGCCAGTTCCTTGTTTGGGAGACATGAACAGTCTGCACTCATGGAGAGCTTACATGGGCCAAGCTCTGTATTTAGTTAATGCATGAGATGCACCTTATATATGCATTAACTAAATCGATCTTCACAACTCAAGGAGGTCCTAAGAAGTATATCAACTTTAGAGATGAAGAACATGAGCTATGGAGAGTTTAAAGACCTTGTCCAAGGTCACACTGCTAGAAAGGGCCAGAGTCCTTGAGCAGAGCAGTCAGGATTCTATCCCAGATTTTTTGGGGGAGAGGAGGCATTCTCTATTCTGTTTCCACAGTAAAAAAAAGTCCTCCCAACACCACTCCCCAAAATTAGTATGATCATCTGCTTACTTTATTAGTAGTAAATATATTTCGGATTTTGATTCTCAAAAAGCACGTGTTATCTACCTTTTGACCCAGCAATTCCACTGCTAGGATTATATCCTAAGAACCCTGAAACACCAATCCAAAAGAACTTATGCACCCCAATGTTCATAGCAGCACAATTTACAATAGCCAAGTGCTGGAAGCAACCTAGGTGCCCATCAGTAAACGAATGGATCAAAAAACTATGGTACATTTACACAATGGAATTCTATGCAGCAGAAAGAAAGAAGGAGCACCCACCCTTTTTGACAGCATGGATGGAACTGGAGAGCATTATGCTAATTGAAATAAGCCAGGTGGTAAAAGACAAATACCATATGATCTCACCTTTAACAGGAACCTAATCAACGAAAGAAACAAACAAGCAAAATATAACCAAAGACACCGAAATAGAGAACAGGCTGATGGTGACCAGAGGAGAGAGGGGAGGGAATTTCAGGGGAAAAGGGGAAGGGTTTTCAGGAACAAGTATAAAGGACACATGGACAAAAACAAGGCAGGGTGGAAACAGGAGGGAGGTGGGGAGGGCTGGAGGGGGGACTGGGATGGGAGTAAAAGACAGAAAACTGTACTTGAACAATTAAAATAAAAAAATAAATGAAAAAAACACAATAAAAATTCTCATTACATTTTAGATAATGTTGAAGAGCAGAATCACAGGTGAAATTTTTATACTCCTCAAGTCGATGTCTCCCCCCAAACAAATCAGTGTCTTTCTGTTCTCTTGGGTGAGAGCATCTTCATCACTGCTGTGCACCGAAGGGCTAACTGTCATCTCACCTCCGCATCCCGGAACTCAGCACAGCACTTTGCATGGACCTATGAATATTTTATAAAAAACTATAAATATGTGCCACCTTGGTTTATGGAAAACCATGGAAATTTCTGAATGTATAAGTATATATTGTTGCTTATTCCTAAATCTTTAGACTGGACAGGACTTCATCACTTTGTCTAATGTGCTAATCTATTAATTCAGTTCTTCCCATAACCTAAAGGCTCTTTTCCCTTTTTACAATGGCAATTGATTATAATGGAAACATAATATTTAAGTCTTTTATCCACCTTGAATTTATTTTTGTGTGTGGAGTTAAGTTGGTGACCCAGTTTCATTTTTTGCATGTAGCTGTCCAGATCTCCCAACACCATTTTTTGAAGAGGTTATTTTTACTCCATTTTATGCTTCTGCCCCCTTTGTTGAATACTAATTGGCCATAGAGACTTGGGTTTATTTCTGGGCTCTCTGTTCTATTCCATTGGTCTATGTGTTTGTTATTCTGCTAGTACCAGACTATTCTGATTACTGTGTTCTTATAATATAGTTTTATATCAGGTATTGTGATCTACTACTTGGTTCTTCTTTTTCAAAATTGCTATGGCTATTTGGGGTCATTTATGATTCCATATAAATTTTTGAAATGTTTGTTCTATATCTGTAAAATA
>PVKM010005751.1:0-15986 GCA_004027735.1 Carollia perspicillata | reverse complement strand
GAGATGTCCCTTTCCATAAATACTATTTTTCCTTGAGCTCGCTTGACTGGGCTCTTCCTGGAAAATAATAATTCTTGTTGAGATAACAGAAATCTACCCTTAGCAGCAGGCAGTGGGCTTATTTAGGCACATGATCTGATTTTCTCTATAAAATAAATGATCCATTTTATTGTGTTACTAAAAATTAACTTCATTCCATTTCTAAAGACTTTATTATTTTTAGAGTAGGTTTAGGTTCACAGCAAAATCGAGAGGAAAGCACAGAGATGTTCACATATTGCCAACCTCAGACATGCATGGCCTCTGCCATTAAAAATCCCACCAGAGTGGGACACTTCTTACCACTGACGAATGGATGGTGACACATCATAATCATCCAGAGTCCATGGTTTACCTTAGGGATCACTCTTGGTATTGTACATTCTATGGGTTTAGACAAATGTATAATATTCATCCATAATTAAATTATTGTATATAGTATTCACACTGCCCTAAACGTCCTCTGTGCCCCACCTATTTTAGCATTTCCCCCCTCTAAATTCCTGGAAACCACTGATCTTTTTACTCTCCATAGCTGTACTTTTTCATGGATGCCATATTGTTGGAATCATACACTATGCAGGCTTTTTAGATAGGCTTCTTTCACTTAGGAATATGGCTTAAGTTTCCTCCAAGGCTGATAGCTCATTTCTTTTTTTAGCACTAGAAAGTATTCTATTATCTGGATGTACCACAGTTGATCTATTTGCTTACTGGAGGTCATCTTAGTTACTTCCAAGTTTTGGCAATTTTGAAAAAAGTTGATAGAAATATTCATGTGGAGTTGTGTGTGTAGACATAAGTTTTCAGCTCCTTTGTATAAATGCCAAGCTGCAAGATTGCTGGATTATATAGTGGGACTATGCTCAGTTTTAGAAGAAACCACAAAACTTCCAAAGTGGCTTGTGCCGTTTTGTATTCCTGCGAGCAGTGAATGAGAGTTTCTGTTGTTCCACACCCTCACAAGCATTAGATGTTATTGGTGTTGCAGAATTTAGACATTCTAATCGGTGTGTAGTGGTATCTCATTTTTTTAATTTGTATTTCATTGGTGACATATGATGTAGAGCATCTTTGTATATACTTCTTTGCCATTTGTATATCTTCTTTGATGTGACGCCTGTTTATGCCTTTGGCCGTTTTGAAAAACAAGTTGTATGTTGCCTTATTGTTGAGTTTTAAGAGGTTTTTATTGTATGTTTTGAATAACAGTTTTTTTTCATATGCATCTTTTGCATATACTTTTCCCAGTTTGGGCTTATCTTCTCTTTCTTTTGGAAGAGTCTTTTACAGCACTGAAGTAATTAATTTTAATAAAGTTTAGTCTATCAATAACTTATTTTATAGATCACACCTTTGGTGTTCTATCTAAGAAGTCAGAGACATACCTAAGGTCATCTAGATTTTCTATTATGTTATTTTCTAGAAGTTTTATAGTGCTGTATTTTATATCTAAGTCTGTGAAAGATTTTAGATTAATTTTTGTGAAGGACGTAAGGCCTTGTCTAGATTCATGGTTTTTTTGGCATGTGAATGTCAAGTTGTTCCAGAATCATTTGTTAAAGAGAGTATTTTTCACCATTGTATTCCTTTTGTTCCTTTGCAAAGATCAGTTGACTATACTTATGGAAGTCTGTTTTTAGGTTTCTATTTGTCCCATGGATCTTTCTGTCTATTCCTTTACCAGTACTACACTCTCTTAATTACTACAGCTTTCTAATAAGTCCATAACCATTTAACCATTATAACTATTTTAAAACCTTGTTTTTTCCCATTAAATCACCTTAGTACCCTTGTTAAAAATCAATTATCCATACACACATGGATTCATCTGGGGGCTCTCAATTCAATTTTATTCATCTATATTTCTATTTCTATACCAGTATAATAATGTTTTGATTACTGTAGCTTTGTGGTATAATTAATTAATTAATTAATTAATTAATTTTATTGTTTAAGTACAGTTGTCTACATTTTCCCATCACCACTTTCCCCCACCCCAACCATCCCCACCTCCCACACTCAATCCTTCCCCCCTTTCACTTTGCCCTTGTTTCCTTTATGCATGTTTTTTGATGACCCTTCCCCTTCTTTCCCCCATTAATGCCCTCCTCCCAGACCTCTGGTTACTGTCAGTTTGCTCTTTATTTTAATGTCTCTGGTTATATTTTGCTTGCTTGTTTGTTTTGTTGATTAGGTTCCATTTAGAGGTGAGATAACATGGTATTTGTCTTTCACCACCTGGCTTATTTCATTTAGCATAATGTTCTCCAGTTCCATCCATGCTGTCAAGAAAGGTACTATCTCCTTCTTTATTTCTTCTATGTAGTATTCCATTGTGTAAATGTATCATAGTTTTTTGATCCACTCACGTATTGATGGGCACTTAGGTTGCTTCCAGCACTTGGCTATTGTAAATTGTGCTGCTATGAACATTGAGGTGCATTGGTTCTTTTGAATTGGTGTTTCAGGATTTTTATGGTATAATCCCAGGAGTAGAATTGCAAGGATGATACAATATTTGCTAATCAATAAATGTAATATATTACATAAACAAAAGGAAAGACAAAAATCACATGATCATATCAATAGATGCAGAAAATGCATTTGATAAGGTATAGCACCGATTTATGATAAAAACACTCAGCAAAGTGTGAGTAGAGGAAGCATACCTCAACATAATAAAGGCTATATATGAAAAACCTACAGCCAATATCATACTCAACAGGCAAAAACTAAAAGCTTTCCCACTAAGATCAGGAACAAGACAAAGATGTCTGCTTGCACCACTTCTATTCAACTTAGTATTGGAAGTCCTAGCCACAGCAATCAGACAAGAAAAAGAAATAAAAGGCATCCAAATTGGAAAGGAGGAAGTAAAACTATCACTGTGAGGATGCTATGATAGTGTACATAGAAAACCCTAAGAACTCCACCAAAAAACTACTCAACCTAATAAGTGAATTTGGAAAAGCACTAGGATACAAGTCAATATTCAGAAATCAAAGACATTTTTGTACACCAACAATGAAATATCAGAAACAGAAATCAGGAAAAAACTCCTATTTACTATAACACAAAATTAAGTACCTAGAAATCAACCTAACCAAGGAGGTGAAAGACCTGTACTCAGAAAACTACACAACACTGAAGAAAGAAATTTAAGAAGGCACAAATAAATGGAAGCATATACTGTGTTCATGGATTGGAAGAATTATCATTAAAATGTCTATACTACCCAAAGCAACTCATAGATTCAACACAATCCCACTTTGTGGTATATTTTAAAATTAAGAGTGTGAGTCCTTGCCCTGGCCAGAGTGGCTCAGCTGGTTGGAGCATCCTTTCAAAACCCAAATTTGAAGTTTTGATTCCAGTCAGGGCACATATCTATGTTGTGGGTTCAGTCTCCCATCCGGGTGCTTACAATCCCCAGTGTGGAAGCATGTGACCTCCTATCCAGGTGCATATAGAAGGCAACCAGTTGATGTTTCTCTCTCTCATCAGTGTTTCTCACTCTTTCTTCCTCTCCCTAAAAAGCAATGAAAACAATGTCCTTGGGTGAGGATAAAAAAAGTGTGAGTCCACAAATTTTTTTCTTCTTTTTTAATATTGTTTTGGTTATTCAGGATTTCTTGAAGTTCCATGTGAATTTTAGGATCTACTTGTCCATTTCTAAAAAAAGAGGAGGGGAAGGTAGTTAAAGTTTTGATAAGAATTGCATTGAATTTGTAGATCAATTTGTACAGTATTATAATAGTAATATTATTAACTCTTTCAATTCAAAAGCATGGTCTTTCAATTTTTTTAGGTCCTTATTTTCAACAATATTTTACACTTTTGCATCTGTAAAATTTATATGTCCTTGGTTAAATATTTTTCTGAGCATTTTATTTTTTCACATTCAATTATAAAATGAGGTTGTTTTATTAATTCCATTTTCAAGGGTTGTTCATTGCTGTGTACAGTAATACAACTAATTTTTTCATAATGATATTATATCTAGCAATTTTGCAGAACTCATTATTAACTCTAGCACTTCTGTGTTTGGAGTCCTTGGAGTTTTCCACATTTAAGTTTGTGGCATCTGTCTGAGATAGCTTTAGTTCTTCCTTTTCAATCTGGATGTCTTTTGTTTCCTTTTCTTGCCTAATTTGATAAAACTTTCTGTAAAATGTTGAATAGAATAAGTAGATCTTCTTGTCCTTTGACTGATCTTAAGGGGAAAGTTTTTACCATTTTATCCTTAAGTATGAGGTTAGCTCTGGATTTTCAAGATGTTCTTTTGTCAAAGTGAGGAAGCTATTTTAGTTCTAGTATGTTGAGGATTTTTATAATATAAATATTTTGGATTTTCATTAACATTTTTAATGTGTGTTGAGATGATCATATGTGGCTTTTTCCTCCCTCTTATGCTATTACTATGCTATATTATATTGACTGATCAAGTTTCATAAATTTCCTATTCCTGGGATAAATCCCATTTGTCCATGGTATCATCTAATTCCTTTAATATATTGCTGGATTCAGTCGGCTAAATTTTGTTGAAAATTGGTGCACCTATATTCAAAAGAGACATGAGTCTGTCATTTTCTTTCTTGCTTTATCTTTGGATGGCTTTGATATCAGAGTAATACCAACTTCATAGAGGGTCTCTGGGTTTCATTATACTTTTATTAGTTACCAGCTCTTTGAGGTAGTCATTCAGTAACTTAATGCTTTAGACTTGCCTCCAAAAAAATAGCATGATACAAATCTATTGTGAAGATTTAGTAAGGTTATTATGTGTGCTTTGTAAAGCACTAATTACAGTATTTATATCGAGTGATAAGAAATACTGGTGTCAGTGTTAAGAATAATGGCAGCCAATGAAATGGTAGAATTACAAACATATGTACCTTAACAAAAATTATGACATTTTATTTTTCTTGGTGTTTATTACATCACCTATAAAATGAGTTATCATTATTCTAGTTGTGTTACAATAACCATATTAATAAAAATAATGTAATGCAGGGTTGGACAAAAGTAGGTTTGCAGTTTTCTTATGGAAAATAATACAATACTTAATAAATAACAATACAAGAATAAACTCTGCTTCGCATACTTACAATTGTAAACCTATAAACTTTTCCCCACCCTATATAATGATATCACAACAATAATATATTACTAACACTATATATATTGAGTACATACTGCCTGAAGACATTGGCATATGTTACTTTATCCTTATAACACTGCAATGAAGGTGTTATTATCTTTCCTCATTTTCTGGGAATAGTACCTGAAGTTTGGATAACTTTTCCAAGATCACACAGATCAGAAGCCATGGAAAACCAGTTAAATCTGGAACAGAGTTATACCCATAAAGTTTGTCATTTTTCACTCTCATCCAAGAGTTGTTCTCTTGTTTATGTAAATAGGAATAAAATTTTATTCAAATGTTATTTCAAAAATTTGTGTATTTCCTCATTTAATCAATCAATTTAAATTAAAATAAGAATGAGTCAATCTAATTTTTCTACCACTTTGAAAATTAACTTTTTTAAAACCTTTTTGTTGTACAGCTGGGAAGAATTAATGTAATCATGTTGAAAATGTTTAACTACCACCCTCACACACCTTTGCAATTCTAAGACCTTGGCAATTCAGACAAGTGTTTCTGAAATAAAACACTGCATGCATAGAAAACACTTAATGTTAATAGCCAAATATCTTTCCCTAAAGACAACAAAGCCATTATCTAATTATTTTTTGATCTGTAGTAATGATGTAAATTGGGGTTGATTTAGACATCCTTGACTGGCTTTTAAGCTATTGTGTAAAATATCATTTAAATACAAATTTGTCAATTTGAAAGAGACTCAGAATTGGAATGTGGTCGATGTGTAACCAGCAGAATACAAATGAGTTTACTTATTCTTTTACAAGGTGAGTTAATAAGTATGCGTTGGGGTTGCACCCTGCACTGACATTGACTTCAGTGAGACATCATGACTGGTAACATTCCTTGGTGCCTTTATCAAAGACAGGATCCTTACAATCATTATCTTTTTTTGTTTTAATGAAAGACAGTGCTCAGAATTAAGAAATTTAAAGTTTAGTAAAGTGTATCATGAAAGTGTTCTAACCTCATCAAATAAGCTAAATGACTTCCAAATAGAAGTCTTCAGAAAGCCAAGTGCATTTGTCTTGCTTAAATAATGTAATCCAAACAATTTCTGAAACTACAAATTATATATAGCTATAATTAAAGATTCAGGACAGGTAAGTGCCCTCTTTTCTCAGAATATAATTTAAATCTTTTAAACTCATTTTCATCATTACAATATTTTTTTAAATTGCGTATATGATTGAGACGTTGATGTCATGATGCCAAAGTATGAATGATGGCTGGCATACTTTATTTAAAAGTTGTGTTTAATGAGTTTATGATTAATTTCTAATTTATTGTTTAATGATGGCCTGTTTGGCTTTGTCAGAATGTTTTGATAGATACTCACTTGATCTTTCTTGTATTTATATTTGATGAAAAAAGAACAAAAAGCACAGCTAAAATTAATCATAATAGCAATTTCCCTGCCTTATTTTCTACTCTCAATCGTGTCCACTTGCATTTGTTGGTAAGATTCTGAAAAGTAGTGGCCACATCTGCAATATTTCAGAGAAAGGCCCTTATGTGTAATAATAAAGCTTGTTGGGTGCCCACATTAGTCTAAATATTAGAGGCACTCATGACCTTTTTTGAAATAAAGTAAAAGTTATGATCAAGCAAATTTAGACTTTTAGCATTAAAGTGGTTTTTTTTCCTACAAAATAAATTCTATATTTGGTTGAAAGAAAATAAACTAGAACTTTAGAAGTATTACAAACTTAGTAAGAAATGACAGGGAACAAAAGAATTTGAAAGTGTGTAAGTCAGGGAAGTTTTCTTTTACGAAGTCCTCCTGTTAAATTCACACTGGAGTGATCAACCAGATAACTGTCTTTAGGCTGCAAATATTCATGCAAATATTTTCAAATAAAAATATTAACTTTCCACACCCCTGACATTATCTAACTTTATAAATAAAGAATATAGTAGGAAAAAATGTTTCTACTAGAAATGGGCATTTTGTTTTCTTATACTACAAGTTCCCCATCTATAAAATGGCATTTGAATGCAATTATTTCTCCAAAGTTGGTTCTTAAAATTGGGTGATTCCTATACACATTTAAGTATTTAATGAAATGCAGTGAATCCATTCTTATTGAAATGTTCACATATGTACAGACTAGATGAAATCTATCCATGAACTTTCAAGTCCACAACCATAGACCTATAAAGTCTTAGGAATTGAAAGCATCTCAGAGATACACCAATTTTCTACCATAAATTAAGGAATATCTGTCAATGTATAGGAGGAGGAAGGTTGCTTCCTACTACAACTCAGAGTTAGGATTCTCTGTCAACCATCCTGCAGGCTACTCTAGCCCCTGCTTCTGAAATGGTTGCTTCACTCGTTTGCTGTAAACACCTGGAGAAGAGGATGGAAGGTGGGGAGAAGGTAAGGCTTGAAAGTTACTTCATGTAAGAAGAAAGAATTCCTTTTCCTTTAATTTCTAATCAACAACTGATATTTTGGTTCATAACTATTTGTGTGTGCATATGTATGTGTGAATTTAATGTAATAGATTTTTATTAGGCCAACAAATGTAATTATTAGTCAAATTAACATATATTTTCCTGAACTTCACTGTAAGAGAGCCATAATATAATATTTATTTTAATCAATTATGTAGATTTGGGGGAAAGTTTCATGGATAAATACATAATTTATATTTTAATCCTAACATTGATTCATAGGTATATTACAAATATAGTAAATGAAAATAACCAAAATAAAGAATTAACTTATTTTGTGAGAAAATAAGTATGCAATAGTTTTAAATATCTCCTAAACTGGTCGTTTCGCAAATTTGCTATCTATTGCTGCCTATTACAAACATCTGAGAATTTAACAAATTACAATGACCTGGTAAATATTATATAAATTAAATAAGAATGTCTTGCAATAACATCTAAATACTAGTATTTTTTCATCAGTAAATAGGATCTTTATCTGTTTACAACTGAAATGGAATCATCTTCTTTATTGAATAGATTTGATATATAATATTGTGTAAATTTAAGATGTGCAATGTGTTAATTTGATATTTAGCACTGGTATTATATTACATAATTATATTTTCTTTTTAATGGTTGGGAAAATTAAGTTTTAGTCTCCTAGCAAGTTTAATGATTGTAGTACAAGGCTATTGTCCTGATTCAGTATACTGTGCAGTCAAATCTCTATGGCTTATTTACTACTTAGTGCAACTTTGTGCCCTTATGGCACAAAATCAATCTTATCCCCCCATTCCCATCCCCTGGTAACCACCATTTTACATTCTGTTTTTTATGAGTTTGACTATTTTAGATTTAGCATACAAGTAATATCATATAGCATCATAAACTATGTGCTCAAGGTGTATTCATGTTATTTACTGCAAAGGGCAGGAACCCTCCTTTCTCGTGGATGAATAATACTCCATCACATCAATTTTATCCACTCATCTTCTAATGGCATTTAGGTTGTTTCCATATCTTGGCTATCGTGAATTGTGCTGTAATCAACAAAAGAGTCCATATATTTTTTCAAAATTCTGTTTGCATTTCCTTTGGGCCTATACTCAGATAGTGGAATTGCTGGATCATATGGTAGATATATTTTTAATTTTTGAGAAATCTTTATAGCATTTTTCATAGTAGTTGGACCAGTTTACGTTCCCACTTATCATCAATACGTGTTTCCTTCTGACTACGTCTTCGACAGCACCTGTTTTCTATCATCTTCTTACTGACAGCCATTCTAACAGCTATGAAGTGATATCTCTTTATGGTTTTGATTTGCCTTTTCTGATGATTAGTAATATATTTTCATGTGTCTGTTGACCATCTGTATGTTCTCTTTGGAAAAATGTCTATTTCATTCCTCTGCCCATCTTTAATTGGACTGTTTGGTTTCTTGTTATTGGCTTATTTGAGTTCCTTATATATTTTTTATTTTCATCTTTTATCATATACATGGTTTATGAATATTTTCTCCATTCAATAAGTTACTTTTCATTTAATTAACTGTTTCTTTTACTGGGTAGATGCTTTCAAGTTTGATGTAGTCCTGATTTATTGATTTTTGCTTTTGTAGTTTGGCATCAGTAATTTTTAAAGATTATCTGATTATACCAATGTGCAGCAAAATTTGGAACCATGGTCCTAAATTATCTCAGTGTAAACTGTTTTCAAACCAGCAGCATTGGAACCACCTGGGAGCTTGATAGAAAAGCAGAAACATGGGGGCTACCCTAGACCTATTAAGTCAGAATTTATATTAATAAATGCAATAATAACATCTATATGATAGATAATTAGGTAATTAATATGCATGCTGAAGTTTAAAAAAGACAGACTGAAATTTGAAAGATAAATTAACCAAAATTCCTAAGCAGAAAAATATATACAGAAAATAGTTCCAGCAAAAGTAGTGGCATCAAAAGTTTCTATAATAGTAATCTTAAGGAGAAAATAAAAATTTTTATTTTTTCACTAATTTTTACATTAAGCTAATATTCTGATTTTATTAATCCAACATTAGGTACTTTATTTGCAAGATTAATTATTCTAACTTCTTTTCATTAAGGCATCTTGCACTTTCCCAAGACTCGATTAGCATTTTTGAACTTAAAACATCAGTTTTGTTATAGATATGTATCATGAAAATTAATGTCTACAAGTCTTTTCAGTGCAGTAATGAGAATTTTATAACAATGTGGAGTTTTGTGCTATTATGTGAATAAATTATTGCTTTTGCATTGATGAAAGTATCCTCAGGTTTTATGACATCTAAACTAGATGTCTTATATTGAATATTGTTGCTTTACAAGATAAATATTAAATATGAGCCAATTCTATACAAATCACAATTATTTTCTACTATTCAATCATTTTTAGCTTAGTAATATTTTCTGCTTGTTTACTATGTACCAAAAATTTTTTACAGGGAAGTTTTCATAAAGTCTATATAGTTAATACCATATACAGTTTATCTTAAAACTTAGGCTCATATAAAGCAAGTATTAACACATCTAAATGGAGAAATAGACAGAAATATAATAACAGTAGAGCATTAAATACCCTACTTTCATCAATGAATAGGTGTTCCAGATAGAAAATCAGTAAGAAAACATTGCACCTAAACGCATGTTATATTAGGTATACTTAACAGACATTCCACCAGAAAACAGCAGAATACATATTCTCCTCACATGCATATGTAAGTTTTTCCAGGATGGATCATATGTTAAGTCACAAAACAAGTCTTAATAAATTAAATGAATTAAAAATCATATTAAGCATTTTTCCAAAGATAATGTGAAACTAAAAATCAATTACAAGAAGAAAACTGAAAAATTCACAAATATGTGAAGAATAAAAAACTTGCTACTGAAAAACCAATGGGTCAAAGAAAAAATCAAAAGAGAAATTTAACAGAAACTTCTGACAAATGAAAATAAAAATACAACGTACCAAAATTTTGAGATGCACAAAAGCAGTTCTAAGAAGATAGTTCAAAGCAATAATTTCCTGTATTAAGAAACAAGACAGATCTCAAATAAACAAAATACTTTCACACATGAAGGAACTAGAAAAAGAACAAACTAAGCCCAAAGTTAGTAGAAGAAAGAAAATTACAAAAAAAGTGAAATAACTAAAATAGAGACTAAAAACATAATAGAAAAGATCAATAAAACTGAGCTAGTTTAAGATAAATAAAATAGAGAAAACTTTAGCCAGACTCACCCAAAAAAAGTGAGAGAGAAGACTCAAATAAGTAAAATAAGATATAAAAGAGGCTATATTACAACTAATATCACAGATATACAAAAAATCATTTAAAAAGTATCATATGAACAATTATAGGACAACAAATTGAACAATCTAAAAGAAATACATTTTTAGAAACATACAAACTTCAAAGACTGGATTGTGAAGAAAGAGAGTATTTAAACAGACCAATTATAAACAGACCAATTATAAACAAACAGTTGGTCTATTGGTCTGTATTATAAACAGACCAACAGACCAACAAATCAGTAACCACATAAGTCCCAACAAACAAAAGTCCAATATCAGATGGTTTCACAGCTGAGTTCTACTAAATATTTAAAGAAGAATTAATTCAGATATCCTTAAACTCTTCAAAAAATAAAAAAGACCAGGGAACACTTCGAAACTCATTTTATGAGGCTAACTAATATTGCTGTGATAACAAACCAGAAAAAGGCTCTATAAGAAAAGAAAATTATAGGCCAATGTCTGTGATAAACATAGAAAAAGGAAGAAAAAAAAACTTAGATTGGAAAACCTATAAATTAAAAAAAATCAACATGGTAACTGCAACAGTAGGTAGAAGAACAGAGTGGGATCAGAGAGAGGGAACAATTTCCCTAACAATGGCTATTCTTTTATGGAGGGATTATAATTTACATCATGAATAAAAGATGTAGAACTCTTCTGTTATAAGTAAGCGGAGAGAGAATACACCAATAATGAACTATCAGAAAGGGGAACTAAGAAAATAGTACAATTCACAATTGCTTTAAAAAGAATATAATACACAGGAATAAATTAAATCAACAACGCACTCCAAGAAGACAAGCAACCCAATTAAAAAATGGGCAAAAAACTTGGACAGGCATTTCTCTAAGGAGGACATACAGAGGATTTAGAGACACATGAAAAGATGTTCAATATCGCTAGCCATCAGAGAAATGCAAATTAAAACCACAATGAGATACCACTTTACACGAGTAAGAATGGCCATCATAAACAAAGCAACAAACAACAAGTGTTGGAGAGGTTGTGGAGAAAAGGGGACCCTAGTTCACTGTTGGTGGGATTGCAGACTAGTACAACCACTATGGAAAACAGTATGGAATTTTCTCAGAAAACTAAAAATGGAACTGCCTTTTGACCCAGCAATTGCCCTGCTGGGATTATATCCCAAGAACCCTGAAACACCATTCCAAAAGAACCTATGCACCCCAATGTTCATAGCAGCACACTTTACAATAGCCAAGTGTTGGGAGCAACCTAGGTGCCCATCAGTAAATGAATGGATCAAAAAACTATGGTACATGTACACAATGGAATTCTATGTGGCAGAAAGAAAGAAGGAGCTCCTATGCTATGCAACAGCATGGAAGGAACTGGAAATCATTATGCTAAGTGAAATAAGCCAGGCGGTAAAAGACAAATACCATATGATCTCACCTTTAACAGGAACCTAAACAACAAAACAAACAAGTAAGCAAAATATAACCAAAGATATTGAAATAGAAAATGGGATGACAGTAACCAGAGGGGAGAGGGGAGGGAATTACAGGGGAAAAAGGGAAGGGATTATAGGAACAAATATAAAGGACACGTGGACAAAAACTATGGGGAGTGGAAATGGGAGGGAAGTGGGGAGCACTGGGGGGTGGCCTGGGATGGGAGTAAAAGACAGAAAACTGTACTTGAATAACAATTAAAATAAGAAAAAAATAATAATAAATGAGGAAAAAAAACAATGCAAAAGACCTGGACTCAAAATTATAAGGCATTGAAGAAATAAATCTAAGAACATACAAATAATAGGCAGCATACACCATGATCATAGATAGAAAGAATTAACATCATTAAAATGTCCATGCAACCAAAAGGAATCTATAGATTCAATGCAACTCTTATCAAGATACCAATGGCATTTTTCAATGAAACATTCCAGAAATTTGTATGAAACCACAAGAGACCCTGGATAGCAACAGCAATCTTGAGAGAGAAGAGTTAAGTTGGAGGAATCACACTACCATATATCAAACTATACTACAAGGCTATCATAATTAAACAGCCTAGTATTGGCATAATACTCAACACCAAAACAACAAACAACCTAGTTAAAAGTGTGCAAAGGACTTGAACAAACACTTCTCCAAAAAGGAGATACAGAAGGCCAATACACATTTGAAAAGATGCTCAATGTCACTAATCATCAGAGAAATGCAAACTAAAACTACAATGAGATATCACCTCATACCAGTAAGAATACCTACCATCAATAAATCAACAAATAACAAGTACTGGCAGGGAGGTGGAGAGAGGGGAACACTTTTGCACTGTTGGTGGGAATGCAGACTGATTGAAACACTGTGGAAAGCAGTATGGAAATACCTCAAAAAATTAAAAATGGATCTGCTTTTTGACCCAGTGATCCCACTTCTGAAAATATATCTGAAGGAATGCAAAACACCAATTTGAAAGAATATGAATACAACTATATTCATTGCAGCACTATTTACAATAGCCAAGGTACAGAAGTAGCCCAAATGTCCATCAGTAGATGAGTGGATAAAACAACTATGGGACATTTATACAATGGAATACTATTCAGCTGTAAAAAATTAAAAAATTACCCTTTGTAACAGCATGGATGGATCTGGAGAACATTACACTGAGTAAAATCAGCCAGTCTGAGAAAGACAAATACCATATGATTTCACTCATACGTACATTCTGATGAACAGACTGAAGTAACAAGCAAAATAGAGACAGTATCGTAGATGGAGAGCAGGATGTACACCTATGGGAGTGGGGAGGTTAGAGGGTGGAAAGGTTGAGCAAAAAGAAAAAAGGACTCATAGACATGGACAACAAACAGAGTGGTGATTGTGGAGGGGGAGTGGGTTATAAGGGGGTTAAATGGTAATGAAAAAATATACAACAAAAATATACAATGAAAAAAATATAAAAAAATAAAATCTTCATGAGAGATAACAAAGAAGTTGGATCCAAGGAGGAACACACCAAGACACATCATAGTTACATTAGCCAAGATTAAAATGAAGGAGCGAATTCTAGAAGCAGCAAGAGGTAAGGGGACGGTTACCTACAAAGGAGTTCCCATCAGACTGTCAGCTGATTTCTCAAAAGAGACATTATAGGCAAGAAGGGGCTGGAAAGAAGTATTCCAAGTCATGAAAGACAAGGACCTACATCCAAGACTGCTCTATCCAGCAAAACTTTCATTCAGAATGGATGGGCAGATAAAGTGCTTTTCAGATAAGGTCAAGTTCAAGGAGTTCATCATCACCAAGCCCTTACTATATGAAATGTTAAAGGGACTTACCTAAGAAAAAGAAGATAAAAATATGAACAGTAAAAGGACAGCAAATTCACAGTTATTAACATCCACACCTAAAACAAAAACAGACTAAGCGGGACACCTAAAACAGGATCAGAGCCACAGAAATGGAGGTCACATGGAAGGTTAGCAACAGGGGAGTGGGCGGAGAGGGTGGGGAGAACGTACAGAGAATAAGTAGCATAGACGGTGGGGAGAAAATAGACAGGGAGAGGGCAAGAGTAGTGTGGGAAATGTAGAAGCTAAAGAACTTATGATACATGGACATGAACTAAAGAGGGGGAGGGTGGGTGGGAGGGGGTGTGTAGGGTGGAGGGAAATGAAGGGGGAAAATGGGAGAACTGTAATGGCATAATCAATAAAATATATATTAAAAAAAACAAAAAAACAGATATATAGATCAATGGAACAGTATAGAGCAGAGGTGGCAAACATGAGGCCCGTGGGTGGAATCCGGCCCTCCATCTTGTTTTATCCTGTCCAGCACCTTGTTTCTATCTGGCAGTGGCACCAAGCTCTCACTTAACTATTAAGGAGTAGTTACATTTATACGGTCCTAAAATTACTTTCAGCCCTTTGAAGGCAACTACAAGGCTGGTGTGGTCCCCAGTGAAAATGAGTTTGACACCCCTAGTATATATAGAGAGTCCTGAAATGAACCCACATCTTTATATTCAATTCATATTTGAGAAAGAAGGCAAAAATACAATTTCTTTTAAAAAATGTTATTGAGAATATTGGACATACATGTGCAAAAAATGAAACTAGACTACCTTCTTATGCCATACATAACGATAAACTCAAAATCTATTAAAAACTTAAAAGTTAGACTTGAAACCATAAAAATACTAGAAGAAAACATAGGCAATAAAGTATCAGACATTTTTTTCTTTCATCATTCTAGATATTTTTATTTCAATTTAATATTTATTGTATTTTTATATTATTATTCAGTACCCTTAAACACCCCTCCCCCCAGAAGTCACCACACTGTTGTCTATGTCCGAGAGCCCTTTTTCCTTTTTGCTCAATCCCTCTACCCTCTAACCTCCCCCTACCCACAAACTGTCATCCTGCTCTCCATCTATGAGTCTGTCTCTGTTTTGCTTGTTAGTTCAGTTTGTTCATCAGATTCCATGTGAGTGAAATCATATGGTGTTTGTCTTTCACAGACTGGTTTATTTCACTTAATATAATGTTCTCCAGCTTCATCCACACTGTTGCAAAGGGTAAAATTTTCATCTTTTTTATGGCCAAGTAATATTCCATTGTGTAAATGTCTCATAGTTGTTTTATCCACTCATCTACTGATGGACACTTGGGCTGTTCTATATCTTAGTGACCATAAATAATGGCACAGTGAACTTAGGGGTGATATGTTCTTTTGAATTACTGCTTTGGTTTCCTTGGGATATATTCCCAGACAGTGGGGATCACTGGATCAATAGGCAGATCCATTTTTAATTTTTTAAGGTATCTCCATACTGCTTTCCCTAGTGGCTGCACCAGTCTGCATTTCTACCAACAGTGCAAAAGTGTTTCCCTCTCTCCACCTCCTTGCCAGTACTTGTTATTTGTTGATTTATTAATGATGACCATTCTGACCTGTGTTTGAGGTTTTAATTTGCATTTCTCTGATGATTAGTAACATTGTTGATTGGCCATTTGTATGTCCTCCTTGGA
>PVKM010005750.1:0-46778 GCA_004027735.1 Carollia perspicillata | reverse complement strand
TATTCCAAGTCATGAAAGGCAAGGACCTACATCCAAGATTGCTCTATCCAGCAAAGCTTTCATTTAGAATGGAAGGGCAGATAAAATGCTTCTCAGATAAGGTCAAGTTCAAGGAGTTCGTCATCACCAAGCCCTTATTATATGAAATGTTAAAGGGACTTAGCTAAGAAAAAGAAGATAAAAAATATGAACAGTGAAAAGACAGCAAACTCACAGTTATTAACAACCACACCTAAAACAATAGCAAACTTAAGTGGACAGCTAGAACAGGAGCATAGCCACAGAAATGGAGATCACCTGGAAGGTTAGCAGCAGGGGAGTGGGAGGAGGAGAGGGTGGGGAGAAGGTACACAGAATAAGTAGCATAGACAGTGGGGAAAAAATAGACAGGGAGAAGGCAAAAGTAGTGTGGGAGATGTAGAAGCTAAAGAACTTATGACATATGGACATGAACTAAAGCGGGGCAGTGTGGATGGGAGGGGGTGTGCAGGGTGGAGAGGAATGAAGGGGGGAAATGGGACAACTGTAATGGCATAATCAATAAAATATATTTTTAAAAAAGGAAGTAATGAGAGTTCTGAGTGACACAGGAAGTTTGCCTTTCATCTTTACAGATGGTATTCCAATCTCAAATCCTTTCTAGGATTGAAAAGTCTGTAAAATCATATATGGTCCCTATTTACTTCTTCAGCTCAATGAACAATTTTGTTTTTAAACAGAATTAAAAATAATTGGTAGTCACCCTTTGAGACGACCTGATAAATGGAAAGGAATCATTTAGGTTACAATGGTCGCACTGCCCTGTACCACTACGCCCAACCAAAGACTGGGCTTGCATTAAGTAAATCACAAAATAGAACAGTATCCCTCCTCTTCAATATGTCAAGCCAAGAATTCCATGCGCTTACATAATGACCAACCACAATAAAAATTACTAACAACTTCTATTCAAATCGTACCCTTAGTTTGTAAACCCTGGACTTTTTCAGTGACCCTGACAGCACAAGCAGGCAAATACACACCCATGTATCAAGATTTGTCACAGGGCTCAAGTGCTGGGAGTGACAGAGCTCTCCCTTTAGGTCATCTCTGTGACAGACAGGTACAATGGGCTTTTGCCTTGCCATACGTAAGTCAACAAAGGAAAACTGTCTGGGACCAAAGTCCTGATTACAGCAGACAAAGTCTTCCTACCCAAGCATGTCACAGTCTAGATTTTTCTAGAGAAGTTATCATTTCAAATGTTCAAATACTGTCAACTGACATGCATACATATGCACTTTTTCTTTGATAAACATTTTTTCTTTTTTTAGTAATTATGTAATTTGCAATAAAATAAATTCACTAAAGGTGGTTTGGTTTGTATGCTATTATAAAATATTTAATATAAACAGAGTCCATAAATGGGGAGGGGGAAATCCTGTGTTAGATGCTTTGTCCCCATTTGAATGTTTCAAAATATACAGTCACCACCACCTTATGTGACCAGACATACTCTAATTCAAAAAGGGCCCCTGAAAATATCTAGGAAACAGAAAGGAGGGGTCTGTGGCTCTGAAAGGAAAAATGATAGAGAAATCTCTACAGGTGAAGACAAGAAGAGAGGTGGTGAGAAGCAGGTGGAGGGGATTAAAGGGATAATCGACCCAACTGGAGCGGGTAGAGAAGAGGCAAAAGATGCCCATTCTTTAGAAAGCCCTCCAGGTTTGAACTAAAATAGGTCACAGAAGTCAGGATGATCCGCTACTTAGGACTTGGTCCACAGCCAGGTGGGATACCCTCTCACGGAGAGAGATGGAGGAGGACAGAGGTGCAAGCAGGAGAAAGCCATATAGAAGAGGCATTTTGCATCCCCCCCCAATCTCCACTGTCAGCCCCCACTCCTTTGCATATCTGAGAAGAGGGAAACAGCTCACATTTGGGTTAACTAAGCACTCTCACAATTTCGTAGTCATTCATGCATCCAAAACAATTTGTGGAATGCCTTCTAGGAGCCAGGCCCCGAGAAGACCTAGAACGAAACCCCATGCAGGTCCTGTGCCCAGGACCTCAAAGACCAGTGTGTGGGTGCCATAACCAAATCAGCACCAAAAAGGCCACTGTGGCAAGCACCCTAGCGGGCTGCAAATGCAACAATGTAATCCCTGCATGAGGGAGGAATTTACTAACTGATGTTTTTACCTTTTCATCATTGTTTAAAATGGTTCCAACAATGGGCCCAACTAGACAGAACAAAATCCATGATTTGATAGCTTGTAAAACAACTTAATAGCCAAATGTTATGTTAACCATTTAAACCCACCTTTGATTTATCCTCTAGGAAACAAACTATTTGTTGTATATCAAAGACCATTGGGTAGAAAATGGGCTGTGAAAGGGGTGTGGGGAGAAAAGACTGCAAAACAAAACAAAACTGACTGCCCAAAGCCACTCATACTGAAAAAGGCAATTGCCATGCTGGCCTTCCTGCTAAAAGCATTCCATAGACCCCTTCTATGGACGCCATTCGACTGGCCACAAGGAAAACACATAAACTCCTTTTCAGTACTATAACAGGTTTTGGTGCATATTTGATGATTTGAGAAACATTTCCAATAAAGAGCCATAAGGAATACACACATGCTGAAGGACTACGTGGCTAAATGGGGTGCACCTCAATGATGGGGAGGCATGGGAGTGGAGGAAGCGCAGCGAGGAATTCCCAAAGGCTGTCATTCTGGAACCAACTCCTGCAAGGACAATTGTAGCAGCTACCAAGGCCCTGAGATAAGTGCTTTGCACTCATGACCTCTTTATTCTTTATACTCTTTATGGCGGATATCATACTTCCTGTAGAAGCTAGACAGAAGTGAGGGAAATGTCACTGGATGCAGAGGAAAGCAACCAGGTTAGTCAGGAGACATAAATAAGTTCACAATCCACCAGTTCCTAAGCCACAATTCCCAGAGTGAGGGGAAGAGGACCAGGTGACATTGGCATACACAGAGGATGCATCACAGCAAAGGACCCCTGAACTTGGAACCTGAATAATTTTATAATGGTGTTAAGTATGCCTACCCCTTTGCTCCACACAGGTATGGCTGGGAAAGAAAATACGAAAATGGGAGGTGAGAAACAGACAAGATCCCTATAATAGTTTGGCTTTACTCCTGTCCAAATTAAGAGCCACTGAAGTCTTTACAACAGGGAAGTGTGACATAGTCAGATTCGCCACTGGGGAAATCTCCCTGCAGTAGGGTGGAGAGAACAGAGTGCTGGGGAAGGGAGGGAGTACCACCACAATAGTGCACGTGAGAAAAGGTGACAACCTGAACCAAGGCAGGTACAGGTGGTGGAAAGGAGCACGAGATAGCCCAACGTTACTGTTCAGGGTGGCAGATTTTAAACCTACTACCAGTTTCACAGATGCTGGCAGGAGACATGACACTCCTGGGTCAGAGACAAAGGGCAGTTTTCAACAAATCAATAGTAGTCACAGTATCAGCACCTGTACCATTTCCTCTAAGTAACAGTTCCCATAGGACATTAAAAACAGTGTTCACACAGTGACACTATAACAGAAGACCCCTGAACTTATGGAACCCACATTTTATGGGCATCTTCCCTCCAGAGCTTTTTATTATACAAACATCCTTGAAAAAAAATAGTCCAGAACAAAGGCAGTCAGTACCTCAGCTCGCAAGATGTGCAGAAACATGAGAGATCTATGGAGAATTGTTTCCCAACATACTTCACCTCTGAGGAAACTAAGACTCGAAAAGCTTAATGTGAGCCAGGGTAAAAGTGGGGTCAATACGTGGCTCTCCCACCACCTGTGAAGAGGGCCGGCCAGGGGCTCCTGGACAGAAGGAACGTGCATTGTTTTGAGAATGGATTATAACTCTCCTTATCTCCTTTTGGGAGCGGCTTGTTCTGTGACTGCTTCTTGACCTTTTCCTTCTGTACATGCACACTGACGTAATGTAGCTCCAGGCCACACGTAAGTTTGTGCAACCTGCACCTGTGCTGCCTTTGTCTGGGGGCCCCTTATAACGAGCCTCCGCCTGGAGGAGGTGTGGTCTCTCTCTCATACCAACCTGACGCCATCAGTGCCCTATAATGTGAGTAATAAATGGCACGTCCACATCAACTAGTCCTCCAGCTGGTTTTCTGTCCTGGAATATTATGAACCCTTAAGCAGCTCCCTATTGAGGGGCGCCTGTGCTACAACTGGCATCACGAACAGAATATTCCAGAAAATACCTGTCGGGCAGACTGCATGGGATAACATGTCAGGTGGGGGTAACAGGCCAGGGGGTAACCCTGGAAATAGCGTAAGGGATTCTGGGGTGGTGCATCAATACTGGGAGATGCCCCACAACCTTCCCATGGTCCTGCAGAGTCCCTGCAGGAGAGAAAAGGAAGCAGCAGCTGGAGCAAAAGTACAGCAGTTAGAGGGGGAGTTTAAGGTAGAACAATAAGATGAGATTCTAAGCCTACTCCTAATTCCTTCTTGAAAGTTTGCCTTTTCTTTAGATTTTGTCTTTGTTTCTGTTTTGGAAAGGAGCACCTTAGACTAATGAGAATTGTTTCGCTAAAGGTCTAGTACATGGGGTAAGATTTATGAAGTATACTCATGAATTTCTCAATCTAAAGAATGCTAATTACATTTAAGTTGGAAAAATATACATATGGCTTTAGTAATAAAAGGTGTAAATTATGGCAATACATTTTGAAGGAAACAGA
Source organism: Carollia perspicillata (assembly GCA_004027735.1). Lineage (NCBI taxonomy): Eukaryota > Metazoa > Chordata > Mammalia > Chiroptera > Phyllostomidae > Carollia > Carollia perspicillata. The sequence goes on along the minus strand of PVKM010005750.1, from coordinate 42,053 downwards.
ATTAAAAGTATATTGTTCTAATTTCTGGATGAGCTAAAAGGGACTAAGTTGCAGAAGGATTGTGTAGAGGGAAGAAGCAAAAAGACAAGCAAATGAGAACATCTTTTGCTTTACCCAAATTAGTAAGTCAAATTATATATATAGTAGTCTTAATGTGTTCAGTCTTCATGTGTATGGTCTTTATGTAATATATGTGTGTCTGTGTATTACACGTGGTTTTCTGCCTCCAGATGGCATAATTATGGTGTAATATTTCATTGGCCTAAAGAAAGTAAACACATAAAGTAAGCAGGTTTCTGTGGTCTGGACAAATTATTTGCTGTGAAAACTAGTTTTAAGTTTAATTAATGTCTTTTGAAGTTATTACTATAACAAAATGCATTATTTTACAAAAAGCTTATGTTCTACTCTTGGTTAAGTTCTTTTGACAGCCTTCCCAAAGTTAAAATTTTAAGAGACTTTTTAACAGAAATTACCGTATTTTGCTATGTATAATGTACACCCATGTTTTTGTGCACATTATACACAGGATTATCATGCCCATTATTATACCCATGGTATGTACTCATACCCCTGTATAATGGGCATCCTTATTTTCTTGCAAAAATTTGGGCAAGTACACATTATACATAGCAAAATACGGTACTTTGAGTTATTCCAATGGGCTCCTGAAATACCTCAAGGACTTGTACTCTCTCTTTTATTAAAGTTTTTGAACTAATTAGGCCCATTTAATATGCTTAACATACATGGAAAGCTTTGACAAATAAAGAAATAAGTATGTTCTATCTGTATACACATATTTTTATTATTAAAGTAGATATTCTAGAGAGTATATGAGTTCTGATATAGTTTCATTTGTAAATTTAGTTGTCTTAAAATGTTGTTGCAGGAAAGCAAATTCCTTTGTCAACTGCACTATACTCAACTCTGTAACCATGTCATTTTAAGTTTTGTCATTTATAAACAATCCTTTTTTTGCTAATGCATTTGCAAAAATATATTACGTATTGGGAGGGGTTCCTGGAGAGGACTCTGACTTGTTTTGGATTACATATTTCTGAGAAGAGATTTTTGGATCATACCTTTGAACTGAGTGAAGATTGCCGAAGCTCTGTGAAATGACTGGATTTATACAGGTGCTTGCAGATATCAGGATAAACAAATTAATTACAGGGACTAACATACTGAAGATAATTGTGGCATATATAGCTTTTTGCTAAAAATATTGCTGATTTTTAATCATTTGTTTCTCAGACATAAAAAAGCTTTTTTTCCTTAAAGCAATTTGGTAAAGTATACTTTCATAAACAATATGGAGGCATTTATATTTTTCTCCCTTCCTGATCCCTCTAGAATTTGAAAGCTCATAATGAGTATTATTCTTTCCATGGCAATATGTTTGCATAAGTCTAATAGGAATCTGATTTCTACATAATAGAATGCATAAAGCCGGTTTCCAATTGTCATGTGATTAACTAAGTCTTTGACTGCAATGCCTTGCCTGAAGGAGGCATGCCTGAACTCTGGTTGTTACCAAAAAACTTTGAGACACTGAGATTTACTCTTAAGGCCAATAAAAGCTTGCTGGAGAAATGGTGTGATACCATATTCGGTCATGTGGTTCACGGCAGTCTTTCCAGGTAGGAGTGAAAGTTTCTTTCCTGAAAGATGGGAAGGAGGAACCTCAAGACACTATGGGAACCTCAAGGACTTGAAATATATAGGTACTGCAGGCAAAGCCTGATGGCAGGTATGTGTGGCTTGGGTTCTGTGCCCTGGAGGGTTGAACCTCCAGCAGAGCAGTCTTAAATAGCCTGTATGATCAATTGCTATTCATGTGGTATTGATGCAAATAATCAGGCCAAACTGAAACTGGACTTAACACAGTAAATGAATTGGTCTTGATTTAGCTCTTTGATAAAAACGAGAGTAATTTTAAAGGAAAAAATATATTTCAATAAAATCTATTATACACAATTATGGAAAGTAGGCTCTAAATTCAGTAAATTGTCTGTAAAACTTTATTTTTCACCCATGAACTAGACTGGGTCCTGAATTTCTCCAGCTGTCTTTCAAACTAATGTTTCATTTTCCCTTTATCATTTGATTTGGAATTACTGAGAACTAGTGATACAGTATCAACCACACAGAATTTACCTGAGCATCTGGTAATGTCACCAGGGACATTTAAACTACACACAAAACAGGATCTATCAGCCTGGCTGGTGTGGTTCAGTGGATGAAGCACTAGACTGCAAAGCAAAGGGTCACCAGTTCAACTCCCAGTCAGGGCACATGCCTGGGTTGCAAGCCAGGTCCCAAGTATGGGGCTCATGAAGGGCAACCACACATTGATGTTTTTCTCCCTCTCTTTCTCCTTCCCTTCCCCTCTCTCTAAAAATAAATAAAATCTTTTTTAAAAAAGGATCTATCAGATTGTCACTGATTGATTTCATTACAACAAAAGCCTTGCATTTGCGAGTCTTCTCATCTAACACTCCTACAGACTATGAAACTGGCTTACGATTTGCTATGTCCATTAAACTTTGTCTTCTTTCTGTTTTCATAGAATGTATACTATGTCCTTATTTACCTGGTTTCTCTATCAAATTCTTAGGGGTTGTCTGGCTGGATTCTGCAGAAGCAACACCTTCCCTCAGTGGGTGGTAATACTGGCCACTGAGAAAAACCACTCAGACTGTTGGATCTGCACAGATTTCCCGACCATGGCCCTTGCCAGCCTGCCATGGTGGATCCACCCTGTGAACCAGATACACTGGGACTGGCTACAAGGCTAGAAGGCTTCTGACCTACTCTTCAAACATACATGTGAGAAAGTATTTTCCATCTTCAGAAAGCAGGCTAACTGTATCAAGCCATAGCTCGCATATGCAGTTTGGTACGGTGTGGGGTGGCTGTCGGCATTACAGCTAGAATTATGACAGCCCATACCCATATGTATTGAATGCAGAAACAGGACTGCAAATGAAAGTGTGTGACTCATGGAGTGGATGCCAGCAACCCTGTGCAAGAATATAATGGTACTGACAGCTACAGACTATTGGTGATGTTCCCTCCTCCTGGGTCTTTTGGGCTTCTGTATTATATTTTTAGTCTTAGGATGTAGCCTTCACTGTATCTGTGGCATATGGATGCAAAGTGCCAACACGCTCAGCACACTGGTCCCCTATTGGAAAAATTAACGTTAAAAATGTGAGATGGAAGAGCAATGTTGGGATGGAGTGTGGGGCCAATACATGGCTCTCCCACCGCCTGTGACCACCTGTGGCCAGAAGGAATGTGTTTTGTTTTGGGAATGGATTGAAACTCTCTCCTTATCTCCTTTTGGGAGCGGCTTCTTGTCCTGTGACTTGCTTCTTGACCTTTTCCTTTTGTACATGCACACTGACGTAACGTAGCTCTGGGCCACACACAGGCTTGTGCAACCTGCACCTGTGCTGCCTTTGTCTGGGGGCCCCTTATAATGAGCCTCCGACTGGAGGAGGTATGGTCTCTCACGCACTCTGGTTTGGGGTTCTGTGCTGCAGTAACATAGCTAGAAAGTAACAGAAGTGGGATTCAAACCTAGACTTTACGATGCTGTGGGGTAGCTCAAGGCATGGCCCCTCCACTTCAGAGAACAGATGGCTGCCTGGCCAGCAGCCATAAGGAATGAGGAAAACAGTCTCTCAAGGCCCCTGTGTCTCAAGGCTCCTGTGTGTTATCACAACCCTGTAGCACTTTCACACATTACAGCAGCTCCCTCCCTGCTGCCACTGTTCCCTCCCTAAAACTATACGTAGCCACCAAGGCTGGAGGTGAGGCAAGGTTGTTCTAAGACACCATCGGTGCCCTTGTGATGTATAGGTCATCCACCTCTGCATTACTTGAAGAGGTATGCATTAAAATAACTTTCCATATAAAAATGATCTCTATTAATCTGTGCATTTAAACTAGCCACCGCCAGTGCCCTCCCCTGTAATGTAATAAACGGCATGTCCACATCTACTTGTCCTCTGGGTGGTATTTTTGGAATATCACGAACACTTAAGCAGCTCCATGGCTTGGAGCTCCTGTGTTACCGATGCCAAATCTCACTGTCTCCTACTGTTCAAAGTCCTATTACACCTACCTAATCATAGCTACTTCTGCTCCTGCTCAGGGAAGAGGGCATGAGAGTGATAAAATAGGCCATCCAGGCTTCTTGAAGGTTGTCAGCTCACCCTGGAAGAAAACAAGGAACACACCTGGGGCTGGTAATTCTGCCTAGCTATAAGGACAGAAGTTTGCCTTGTGCTCTATGTATCAAAATTCAAATGGTAAAGCAAACTAGGCTGTTGTAGAAGGCAACACTAGCGTCTCTATGTAGTGGGACAGAATTCTACTCCCAAACCCTTTGTAACCACTGAAGCCCTAAATCTACCCTGCAAAAATTTCAGTATTATATGAGATTGCCTTCAGAATGGTAAATACAAGTTTGTATGTTAATAATTGGCCTTTATTTCCTAAAATTACTTGCAGAGGTATGCATAAAAATAACTTTCCATATAAAAATGATCTCTATTAATACGTGCATTTAAACTACCTAACACTTCACATATATAAAAGAAAGTAAATTAACTGAATTAAACTGACAAAATTTGGTTGGCAATGTCTTCATTTTGATAGCAAATATACTGGTTTCAAGAGTCAATGGCAATTGCAGGCAATTATTTACAAACGAGGGTTAATTATTTTGAACATAAGTAATCAAGTTTATTCACCCATGAACATAAGCAAACAAATGGTTTACTTAACTTCAAGGGTACAGTAACAGACGGCAGGCAACTGCAGGTCTTTTGGACTCCTTGGGCCCCATGGAGAGTGGACCCTGGACTGAGGTTTCTTGGCCCGGCCTGCAAGGCCCCCAGCACCTGAGCAGTCCTTGTCAGACTGAGAAATGTCTCCCTTGGCAGGGAGCTCCCAGCCTGCAACTCCACCATTCTCACCACCGCCAGGTTCCTCCTCAAGGGTCTAAAGGCACAGGTGGTACTTACACACTATTAGAAGGATGACCCGTTTTATATGCCACTTACTTAAACCTTCAGATGCCTGCCCAATGCACACAAAGCTGCCGCCACACTGCACCACTACAGAGAGCATCAGGACACCCCCAGGAGCTGTGTGGCTCACAAGCCTGGGTGGCGATATGCAGCGGTGGCCCTCAGGGAGAGGGGGTCACTCGCTCAGGTAATTCCCTATTAAAATCCACTTCCTGACCACTTTTTTCCTTAAGCCATGAATCGCTAGATTCCAGAAGTCACCATAGATCTAAATTGATGGCTGAAGGCAGTTAATAACTTTCACATATTATTAAACAAACGAAAACCATTATTTAGAATTTGGTTCTGACTTAACGCCAGTAAGATTCATGTTGGAAACAACAGGAGTGGGGTTTCAACATCTCATACTTGTGAGCTCTGAGAGTCCCCTCTCCTAGAATCTTAATGTCCAGCTTAATTACCACTAAGACACTATTCTTTTGATGGCAGAAGGAGCAAATACCTATTGCAGATAATAGGTACATACACTTTTACAGATATATTGCAAAGAAAAAAAACAAAAAAAAGTATTGTTCTGAACAAATGTTCTTACTTGGCTTTCATCAGTGGCACGGCTGTTAATTATAAATGCTTCTCTAAATTGCCTAAACCAGCTTGGAGGTGATCTCAGTGTCATTTTCCAAAAGGTTGGTTAACTGATTGCTTGAAAACAAATTCATTCTGCAAATATCAAAATGCAAACAAATTCTCTTCCCTCGTCCAACTGCAGCAGAGCCAGGCTCTTTCTGAGGGGAGCTCTTCCCGCCCCTCCTTAGCTCCGGCCCACTGCCTCGGCCTGGACTTCCCCACCTCTGCTCTGTCAGAGCCAGGCGTCTGGCCATCTCTGCATCCCGTCCCATCTGCGCACCAGGGCCTGCCTAGGCTCCTAATCTTCTGTGCTGTCCTCCCACTGCCACCCAAAATCTTGGAATTGTTGTTCTGCACTCTCCCAATCAACCACTCACATGTGTCAGCTTTACACCTTACCTCTAACTCAAGATCCACAATTCTTGGCAAACATGCATCGGTTTCCTGGAGAAGCCCTGGCCAGTACCACAGAGACAAAGGGCCTCAGAAGCCCTCATCCGGTCTCAGGAACCTGAGAAACTCTATGGAGCCACCACCATCACCTTCTTAACCCCACTATTTGCAGATTAGACCCAGGTGATTATGTTCTAAACAGGACACATCTGAACACATTTAACTGGCTGTGTACTGAACTTTTACACAGTACACCTGCGTCTGGGCTGGATTTGTTGAACCTACCTACAAGGTAATAAATTAACCTGTTACTACAGGCATACTTCGATTTATTGTTCTTCGCTTTACTGCACATCACAGACATCATGCGTTTTACAAATTGAAGGCAAGGCACTCTACCAGCAAAAAATTACGACTCACTTTATTGCACACCTTGCTTTATTGTGGTGGTCTAGAATGAAGCCCATAATACCTCTGAGGTATGTCTGCATTCATAGAAGCTGGCAGAAGACACAAGACTGCTGGGTCAGAGACAAAGAACTTTATTATTCATTCACAGCACAGCAGGCAACACAAGCATCATGTCTATGTCAGTTCTCCTGGACACCGAATTCTAACGGGGGTGGCCTTAAGGGCCCCAGATGGAAGCTGCACGTGGTGCTTATGTTCATTGACATCACAGCTGAGAAACCTGGGCTTAGCAAACCTGCTGCTTTATACTAAGCAGTGAAATTGCTCTTTGTTCCCAAGAGATACATCGTCTCATTCTTCAAGGTTGCTTGTTGCAAACATAACCCTAAGGAATGGGCCAGTAAAGAGCATTCTTGGCACACCCAGCAAGAGACATAAAACAATACAAGAGACCTGCGAAGAAGCGGTGTCTCCCAAAAACCTGTGTGTATTGCACACCTTGCTAAACTGAGATGAAAACCCTTATAGGGTTCATGGTCCCAGCAACTGCTGCTCCACGTGAATTTCCACCACAGTCTTCATGTCATGAATTGTAAAAGCAGCAGCATGTGCCCTTCATTGGAAGGGCACTTTCAAACACCTATAATCTCACTGTTTAGTCCAATAGCACAATGTGAGACCCCCCCCAGCTCCCCCCCCATACAACGCCCCGCACAGCCTTTGTGTCTCCTCCTCCTTTCTATTTCACCCCCTCCACCTTGGAAATTTATCTGTGTTTGGAAATGTATTTTTAAAAATTAAAAAATAATAATAATAAACTGCTAGTGGACAGGACAGAAGCTGGTCTCAACCTGGGCAAAACTTTAGTTCCAGAAATCTTCATCCATAGAGCTAAGGGAAAAGAAACGACTTATGATGTCAGAAAATGAAAAACAATGAGGAAAATTTCCACTTGGCAAATGCTCACACTCTGAAAGGTACTTTAGAGAAGGAGGCAGCTTCTATTTATAAGGTCAGCAATTTTTCAAACGTATTTTTTACTTCCCTTATACTGAAAAACAGTTTAAATGTCTGACTGTTTAAAGTTCAACAGCCCATAAACAAGCATGTAAATATAAATTCAATTAGAAAATCTGTAATTATCACAGAATAAATTGCACATTAATAAATTAAACATCATAAACATACCTACTTGTGCATAACAAATTTTTGCAGAGGGGCCTAAATGGATGGTGATTTTGTTCCTATGTTAAAATAACTTTAGCTTCAGCTAATGTATTTCAATAATTGTTGGATATCTACTATATTTTACATATTTTTCTAGGGATATTTGTATTATTGGAACTGTAATGTTCTACATATACTACCATTATTACAACAACAGCAGCAACCAAGAAATGACCCTCTAGTCAGGACATAAGATAGGTTGGTGTCTGTGACAGAGAAACAGAGGTCTGGTCAGGCCATGCCAGGGGTGGGCATGGTGGACAGCTGCAGCTCAGCATGAGAGAAAGTTAAGGTCCAAAAGAGAGGGGAATGGAGCAGCTGCCCTGGCTAGAAAATTCTCAGCTAGATCCAGTTACCAAAGGAAAGCATGAAATATAGTCTCCCCCCAGTGAGTAAAGGAGAACAGAAAACAAAGGTTGGCATGAGTGAAAAGTTCCATCATACAGAGTGCACTTCCCTGACATGGAAAGCTGAGGTTCCTGAACACCTTCCCTGGATGATAATGAAACAAAAGCCTGCATCTGTGCTGACCAGTCACCCCCTCCCACACGTGATTACAATATCAGCATCCACTGAGCACTCACCCTCTCAGGCCCCGTGCTCAGAGTCGTATGTGCAGCATTTCATGGAGTCCTTACAATTTTCCTAGAGGTAAGGCACTACTGTCACCCATTTTTTACCCAAAAAGAATAATTCAGAATGATGAAGTAATTGTTCATGGTTACATAGCTCAGAAGTATCAAGGCCAATATCTGACCCCAAGTAGTTTCTTAACCGCCGTCTTACATGTACAACATTCTATGCATACTTTGGGGAAGGGGAGGCGAAAAAGGTTAGAAATATAAAGCAAACGTCCCCCTTCTTTTTAAAAATCTCCTTGTCCTACTTGGAGCTCATCAGTGCAAAACAAATAACAAAATTAATACCATGGGGACTTCCGGTTAAGATGGCAGCATAGGCAGACATGGCTCACCTCTTCACACAACCACATCAAAAATACCACTAAACTATAGAACAACCATCATTCAGAACCATCAGAAATCGAGTTGAATGGAAGTCTGTCGACTATGGAACTAAAGAAACATCCATCCAGACTGGTAGAAGGGGCATGAACACGGAATGGGACAGTCCCTCATCCACATGTGGTAGATAAAAATTTGGGAGGTATATCTCAGGAGCGAGGAGTCCCAGCCCCACACCAGGCCCTGCAGCCCAGAGTTTCAGTGCCAGGAATATAAGTTCTCACTTCTGGCTATAAAAACTAGCAGGGATAGAGTAGAAGAAACTGCTGAACCCTCAAGCAGTTCTTAAAGAACCCACACACGGACATACCTACTCAGACTCACTCCCTCTGAGCTCCAACACTGGGTTAGCAGCCTGAAAGGCACCAGTGGCATACAGGGAGAACCTGACGTGCCTGGCATTAAGGCAAGCAGAGGCCATTGTCCCTTTTCCAAACCCTCCCCCTACAAAGCCAGCAAGCTGGTCTCATTCTGAGACTCCATCAACCTGGCTAACACTGTATGACCTACCTTGGAGACTCCCGGGAGACGCCGCCCCACCCAACTTACAGGTCCATCCAAGCTGCTTTTACATATGAATGGCTGGTCTTGGCTCCTGCTTCCTAACTTCCTAAATCCTCTCAAACAAACAACAGCTGGCCCCAGGCCCAGCACTAGCTGCAGCCAGCCTAGATTCACAGCTTGGCTTCACCTGGGCATCTCTAAACCCAGCACAAGTAGCAGCCATCTCAGATTGCTTTATAGCTCAGGCAGGGTGGCCCCAGGCAGAAGACAGGTGGGTGCTGACCTTGGCCTGTTCCACCTGGGAAATCCAAGAACCTGCACACCCAGTGAACAACTACAGATCACAGTGGGGCACTAGCTTCCTGACCCTGCCCAGCTGATCCTCCAGAGAGGGCAGAGATTGGGCGTAAGTGGTCACAGCCAATCCTTGCATCTGACTGGCCTGGGTAAATCCCTCCCATTGATCTGCCAACAGCAACCAAGGTTCAACTACAAGAGGTGTACCCACGGGAAGGGCACATCTCGAGTACCCAGCTAGGGTAATGGGGAGGCTATGCCACTGGCCCCTACAGGACACCTATTACATTAGGCCAGACTACCAAGACAGGGAGTCAAAGCAGCTCTACCTAATACATAGAAACAAACACAGGGAGGCTGCCGAAAAGAGGAGGCAAAGAAACATGGCCCAAACGAAAAAACAGATCAAAACTTCAGAAAAAGAGCTAAATGAAATGGAGATAAGCAATCTATCAGATGCAGAGTTCAAAACACTGGTTATATGGATGCTCAAGGAACTTAGTGAGGACCTCAGCAGCATAAACAAGATCCAGTCAGAAACAAAGGATACACAAATTGAAGTAAAGAACAACTTCTAGGGAAACAACAGTGGAGCGGATAAAGCCAAGAATCAAATCAATGATTTGGAACACAAGGAAGCAAAAAAAACAATCAAGAACAACAAGAAAAGAGAATCCAAAAAAATGAGAGCATAAGAAGCAAGCCTCTGGAACAACTTCAAGAGGCTTCATATCTTAGGGGTGCCAGAAGAAGAGAAAGAACAAGGAATTGTAAACCTACTTTGAAAAAATAATGAAACAAAACTTCCCTAATTTGATGAAGGAAATAGGCATGCAAGTCTAGGAAGCACAGAGAGTCCCAAACAAGATGGATGCATAGAGGCCCACTCCAAAACAATCATAATTAAAATGCCAAAGGTTAAAGATAAAGGGAGAATCTTAAAAGCAGCAAGAGAAAGGCAGAGTTACCTACATAGGAATTCCATCAAACCATCAGCTGATTTCTCAAAAGAAACTTTGTAGGCTAGAAGGAATTGGCAGGAAATATTCAAAGTCATGAAGACCAGGGAGCTATAGCCAAGACTGCTCTACACAGCAAAGCTATCATTTAAAATTGAAGGACAGATAAAGAGCTTCCCCGACAAGAAAAAACTAAAGTTCATCATCACCAACCCATTGTTATACGAAACGTTAAAGGGACTTATATAAGAAAAAGAAGATCAAAACTATGAACAATAAAAGGACAAAAAATACATACTATCAACAATTGAATCTAAAAAACAAAGCAAACAAGAACAGAGACGGAATCATGGATATGGAGAGCATTTTGATGGATATCAAAGGGAGGGGAGTGTGCGGGAATGGGTGAAGAGGTGAGGGGATTAGGAAGTACATATAGGTAGTTGCAGAATAGCCAGGGGGATGTAAAGTACAGTACAGGAAACGGAGTAGCCAAAGAACTTACATGTTGACCCATGGACATGAACAATGGTGGGGGGAATGCCGGAAGGATTGGGGGTGCTGGGCAGAGGGAGGCAAGAGGGGAAAAAAACCAAAACAACTGTAATAGCATCATCAGTAAAATATAATTTTAAAAAAGGAAAAAATTTCATTCCTTTCAGTAATTAATTCCTCTCAGTGTTCACATTTGGTAATAAAAAAACAAATAGGACATATGTGAATTCATAAATTATGTTCATCACCACAGAATCTTCAAACACCTAATAGCTTGTTTAAATGAAATATGAACAAATATTAGAAATGACAAAGAATTTCAAATAATATCTATGCCATCAAGTTTAATCTACTCAATATGCAACTTTATGTGCAAATTAATTGGAAGCCTGTGTGTTTCTGCTAACTTAAAAGCCACATATGGAATCCATATAAAGCAGTTTTTGAGCCTGCTCATTCCAAAGCATGAGAGTAATACATAATAAATAACCTGAATACTTACTCGACATAAGCAAGGTTGATGTTAATCAAATTCACTGCACCAAAACTGCTTAGCAGAACTAAATGGCGCCAAAGCACTAGGTCCTGGAAACTTGGGCAACTGGCAAGCACACAGCCTACAGACAGTACAGGCCAAACGCAACTCCATCCTAGCTCAGTGCATAAATGGTAAACAGATGCCGTCTCTCCCACTGTCCCTCCACACACTCTCCCCGTGCAGCAAGGCCGGGCAAGAGTGGCTGAGCCCACTGAGCTCCCAGAACAGCAGCTGTTCCTTGCTTTAAAAATCAGGAGTTCTCTTTAAAAGTTTGTTTGGAGGGAGAAAGCAGACTGGGGGGAGGTGAAAGAGGGGAAGTGGGAAGAAAGGTAAAAGCTTAAGGGCTTTTCAACGTCCCTTTTAACATATAAATTCTAAGATTATATAATCAGGATGGCAAAAAAACCATTAAAAGATAGTTCCAATAAGTGGGCACTAAAATGACCCACAAGAACATAGAATTAGGTATTTGCATTCCTGGTGAAAATAATTCCAACCTGCTGTTCTTTCATCAGCAGGTGAACCTTTTAAAAAGTGAGAAAGAGATATAGCTTTCCTAAAAGCAAAAGGCCCTGTCTTCTCAATTTGGAGTTAAAATCACAGAAAGAAAAGAGATGAAAAGAGGAAAACTCAATGGAACGGACGCTTAAAATTTAAAAACTGCACTTGAAAGGTTCTTAGCAATAATTAATGACATCTTAGTGCCTCCAGCTAAAATGCACTAATTTCTTTCACTACTCAAAGAGTTTATTTTCCAATCTTCATCTAAGAACAAAAAATACAATAATAGTCTATTTTTCTGCTTGTGGCTTAGTATCGAAAAGTGATCTCTGGTTTTTATTTTTAACGTAAAAGATTTCATTTAGTTTGCATATTTATAGTAGTATGTACGGTGATAACGAAATTTTAGTCTTTTATGCAAATGATCATTTTTAGAGATCATATGGTCCTCTAGGCAGCTTTTGTTTCTCCAAAGAGCACATTATCTCCTTAACAACAACAAAAAAGATTCCAAAGATATAGATGAATACATAATATGCATGAAGACTACATACTGATAATGTATACTTTAAAAATCAAAGGATATATATCAATATTTAAATGGAACATATATGTATTTCACAAAATAGAAAAGATATTTCAACCCTCTTTTTAGTGACCCCCAATCTTTTAATTTCTAATATATTGATTCTGCATATTTTTAATAAGATGAGTAAAACACTATTTTTGTACCTTTTATGTAATAGTTTTAAATCCTCACCTGAGAGCAACTTCAAAATCCTCAAAGCATACAGTAAAAATATTAGGCATTATTAAATCTTACAGACTCAGGATAAAAAGTGAAATGCCACACATAACTGTATCATCTAACCATCTCTTCATTCAATTTATTCTTTCAAAAACCAATAGATGAACCTAACAGAACAGGTATCAAAGAAACACTATTTTCAATAGGATTCCAGTAATGAGATTTAAAAAAATACTAAGTAGCATTTCTCACATGACAAGGCATGTAGACACCGATAATAAAACGTGCTCCAAAAGATCTCAACTACATTTTTTGGTCTACATAAAGGTCATGTTGAAAAACACTGAGCTAGGAGTCAGGTTTTTTGACTTGTTGTTTTTCAGTTATTTAACACTGTAACTCCTTTAGAAGTACGGGTTTCTCTCAAATGACTAAAGCAGACTTATTGATTTTTTTGGTTGTGTGAAATTGATATTTATTCACAAGGTATTTGTTCTGTATGTTGAAAACAGTCTAAATGTTATCCTGAGGGGAACGTGCTGGCCAATTCAGAAGAAACGCTAAAGGTCATGATGGAAAAGCACATTTTTCGTTTGCAAACTTAAGTAACCCAGGTTTGCTAAAATCAAATCCCTGTAAGTGACTACAGCTGAATCTCTACAAGAAAACTTTGGTTGTCTGTTTTAGGGTATTTGTTCACAGCTCTTCGAGCATTTGTCTAAGAGTCTCCACTTTTATAATTGAACCAAAAGAATTACTAGAACTGTGGTGAACTTCTCCAAAAAAAGGTGCACTGATGTTGCTGAATTGTTTTTACAATAGAAAAGCATAAGTGTCCTATTCTAAAAAATGCATCAAATAAATGGACTCATTCCAACATTTAACATAATCAATAGTAACTTGAAGAATGAGGCGAGGAGCAGAGAACAAAAGTCACTGAGACAGATTTCCTAAGTCTTTAAGGTTAACTTCCTGTAGCCTGAGATGTAATTTTCCAAAGTCTTTTCATTTTTATACCTAAGATGTCGCTAGCTACTCACTGGGCCTGGGGTGGGCAACAGTTCAGAAATGGGGAATGCCCCTCTTTTATCACTGATAAGAAGCACAACCTGGAGTAGGCAAAAATTTCAACACATACCCCCACCCACTTTACTTCTAGAGATTCATCCATCTTACTAACGGGCTTCACCTCATAAATGCATGCCTTCCTGTGAATTATTTGAAAGTAGTGTTCCCCAAAGTGTGATTCCCTGGTGACCTGGGGTGCCAGAAGAGACGATTTTAGAATATACTGTTAAATAACTTTGAATAAGAAAGTCATTTCCTGTTCTGCTCTTTTAATCCTCTGGTCTAGTCATGGAGAAAGTCTCCATTTGATGCCAGGATGTCAAACACTGTGCACTTGTTAACCTCCGAGGTAACCAAGGAAAATCTGCCTGACTCAGGCCTACCAGCAGGCACCAAGAGCTACCTAGAAGTTAATAAGCCATATTATTGTCATTGTATGCACTGGAAGAGTAATATTTTTCAAGTTTCCTTTCAAAAGAAATGTATTTAAGCTTTCAAACGGAGTCCATTTAAAAGAAAACTAGTTTGAAATGATCTAGATCCTTGCAACTCAAAATGAGATCAGTGGACGGGCAGCTTCCCTGGGAGCTCAGCTGGGAGCCTGTTAAAGGTGCAAGATCTTTGGCCCCTCTGATACCTGTTCGGTCAGAATCTGCTTCTTAAACAAGATCCCAGTGTGAATGTACGCTCACTGAAACCTGAGAAACACTGGGGTAGCCCAAGAGCTCATCCAAAACCGTGCAGGCAGTTTGTAAATGACCGAGCACTGAGATGCACAGCTCCAGACCGTCAGGCGGCTCTCCTCTACACCCCGGGGAATCAGGTGGAGGAGGTCAGGACAAAGAGCAAGTTGAGCTTTCCCAAGGTGGAGCTCAAACCATCAACGGATTGTGAGATCCACGAGTGAATCTAAACCAGGAGTGCTGGCGGTGTAATGGGTAAGCTAAAATCACTTTAAATACGATCCTAAAATATCCTGTCATGCTACACAGATCATTCTTTTTACCAATAGATACTACAGTAAAATTCTGCTTAGCCCTCTCCTCATCCCTCCTTTACCACCTTTGAGGGCTGGGGTTTTCTGCACACCTGCTGCATGAGAATGGTGACAAGGCTCTTGCCCTGGCTTTTTCTCCCAGGGCTGAGTGCAGTTACGGAGACGGTTATGCTCAGAAATAGGACAGCCTGGGTCTTCTGCTTCAGGTGATAGTACTAGAGGCAAAATATCACAGCTGTCCATGCGTCCCACTAATGCCCCAGAGGAGAAGCCAGGCAGCTGCTCACCCACCAAGATGGGTGACTCATTTAGTCAACGATCCAGGTAGTTCAGCCGAAATCCTGGCTGTGCACCAACTGGAAGAACACACAGGGAGAAACGTGAGGTATCTGTATCACTGACTTGATGATCGCCTTTGAAACCTAAGGAATTTGTCTGAAATACACGAAGTAAAACAATGACCAACATATGAAGGACTTGTGATACCATAGAAGCCAAACAAATAGTTACAGCCCTCTAGATAATTTCAGAATATCCAGACCTAACAAATGTTAATAACATGTTTCCATTTCCCCCCAGGTGCTTGGCCAAAACTCAACTTCCTAGTACAAAACACTAGCATAAGACAGTTTGGTTTTGCAAAGATAATGAAGAATGAATCTAACTGGGTAAAGAAAAATGGGAAAATTAACAACAAACAATAGACACGAACTCAGAGTCTGGTATCCATGATAAGAATTACATGCCATTCATTTCAATGAAAAGAACATTGTGAACATTCGTTAGATCTTTCTTCCCTTTAGTTATCTTGAGAATATACTTATGTAGGCAGAACATTAAAGAGAACAAACAATATATGTGACAATGTAAGATTATTTTAATAGTTCTGAAAGAAATTGAGAAAAACAGCCAAAAGCAATTATGGGTGTTGAGGAAAATAGAATAATAATTGCTAATACCTCTTGCTTATTCCAAGCAGTTTATATATATTAACCCCTCCAATCCTCATGACTTGAGATAGTGTTTAGGCCTTAATACTACTATTAATAACATCCACACTAAGCTAAGAATGCCACTTTGCAGATGAGGAAGAGACAAAACGCAAGGTAAGTAAGCTCTCTGAGGTCACAAGCTGGAGAAAGGAGCCAGGTCAAAGTTCGCACATACTCAGTGTCCAAACTCCTTCCCACCACAGGCCTCACACACGAGGCTCTAGGATGCCCACATGGGGACGAGACGTTTCTCGCTCTCGAACACTGTTCTCTACAAAGCATTTTCCTGAAAGCCCAATGACCGTGCAGTCTTCATCAGTTAAGGAGCTGGGCCACACTGGTCCAACTACCCCTTAAAACAGGAGGTCAAAGGCTGGGCATCAATGCTTCAACAGTGATTAGAACTACAGTACTTACTTGGCAGAATTAAGTTTTAAGGCTGCTTCAGGGGAAATGTTAACAGTTGGGGGAAATTTTTGTTGGAAGCAAAACATCATACTTTGGGAAATGCTTCAGTCAAGTATTCCTTTTACTAGAACTACTTCATTAAGCAAAAAAGCATTAAAATAGTTGGCTTGAAATTTTTTTAGAGCACCAGCTGATTCCCTCCAGATTTTTGGAAATTTGAGCGTTAGTGCCAAGTATAATTTAGAAAAAAATTCCAACAAGTAAGAAGAGCCCTTTGCCTTGCAATGCTTACCTAAACTGTGAACAGGAGCTGGGAGAGCTCTAGAATGTCACTGTGATTTTCAGCGAGGAGAGCCAGCATGTTTTGTCATCCCTTTCCAAACACTATTTTGTTATTGTGGTTGGTAAGTCCGTTACTTAGAAATTATACACTGCATTTCATCATTAACAAAAAACCTGTACGTACTGGGTTGGCCGAAAAGTCCGTTACGTTTCCGTACGATGGCTCTAGTAGTGCTTTTGTCTTTAATATCATTCAAAACGATTTTGTTAGACTGTATTGTGGCAGCTCTCATATCAACATGCATTTTTTTAAAGTATCAAAATTAGGGAATTTCTGTGCAGCCATTGTAATATTGAAGATGGAAGAAAATATGCAACATTTTCGGCATATTATGCTTTATTATTTCAAGAAAAGTAAAAATGCAACTGAAACACAAAGAAAAGATTTGTGCAGTGTATGGAGAAGGTGCTGTGACTGATCCAATGTGTCAAAAGTGGTTTGCAAAGTTTCTTGGTACTGTTGACATTTTGGCCAAATAATTATTTGCTGTGGGGCTGTCTTATACACCTGAAGTTGCTTAGCAGCACCCCTGGCCTCTACCCACTAGAAGCCAATAGCAGGAGATAGCTGACATACTCAAAATATCCAAATCAATATACTTATTGGTGAAAATGAAAAATGTGTCTTTTTATTTTATTGAAAAATCATAACGGACTTCTTGGCCCACCCAGTCAGTACACACAGATAATATCATAGTGCTAACCATAGGGTTAGTGTGCCATTTGGGGTTTGTTTGTTAGTAGTGATGATGACCATGTCCCACTACAACATCTCACAGAGGTAATTTAGATTTTTATTCAAAAGTGTGTTTCTTTCAGGTTTTACTTTAGGGGTCCAGCCATAGTCAAGCACCTAATTTACTTTTTAAGGGGGTAAGGGAAAGGAAGGCATCAAGAAAATAATGGGAAAATTCATTATACACATATGGAATATTCTACATTGAAACTTTTCTTTCTAAAGAAAACTGACAGATATCAGGGCCGGGTGTCATGTATATGCTTCACTGTCAGCTCTCGGTGACAGTGCTGCAAAATTCCGCACGCAGGAAGAACTATCCCGCCATTACGGCACAGTGGAGTCAACATAACTGCTGTGGAGGTGCAGGAAGCGCTCCCTTTCCCCCGGCCCAGAACAAGGGTACAGAGGCTGGGGGCCCAGGAAGCCCCGGACACGGGCTACAAAGCAGAGCGCCTTGGGCAGGGAGGCTGGCTTCTGAGGGAAGAACAGTTGCCTGTCCTGCCTCTGTGCTTAGACCAGGTCCACTGAGCTTAAGTGTACAGGGCAACAAGTCCAAACAACCAAAATGCCTATTTCTTCCTTGTTCCTGTTGACTAGATAGCTTCTCTCCCTATCTGTGCTAATGTTTAGCATACCAATTACAGCTCAGGTGGTTCTCTTTAGCAGAGATGTTCTCATTTTGTTTTCAAGTTTGCCTTCAGGTTTAAAAATAAACTGGCATTTTTGGATTATTAAAAAATTCCACAGGGGATAAAGTCAGCCACACTATTTTTTTTTCTCATAAGCAAGGAACACTAGCAAGGTGGCTGGTGAAATCAGCCACCCTTTGGTCAGAACTCTACACCACCCACTCCCACACCCCCAAGTGTCCCCCACAGAGAGCCATGGGGGGAGATGCCACAGCTTGCCCAGAAAAACAAGCCAGAGCTACTCAACCTCGGCTGAGCATCTAAATCACCTGCGGGGAATTGAAGAACAAGAACCACGAATACCAGGGCCTGTCCCAACCTACTGAATCAGATCCCCTGCTAGAAAGACTGAAATTTCCTGACTAACAACTTATTGTGTATGCTGCTACATCTACGGAGGGATGAAGTATCAACCAGTCCTACAGGAGGCACCCCTAGTCAGTGAGAGGAGAGACATCCACACCAGAAATAATTTTTTTAAAACATGTCTGACCATCAAGATTAAAAACCATCCGAAGGCTACAATGGTGGTTTTCAATTGTTTGTTTAAGCTGTAGACCCCCTTTTCTTTTTCAAGCAAAACCTTCATGGTATCCCAGAATATCGAACCTAATGGCTGACTTTTTCTGGGGCAGAGAGGTCAGACACACACATATTCAGGCCCCTTCACACTCAAGGAAGCCTGAAGCCGCTGGTAGCACAACTTGAAAACCACTGGCCCAGAATAAGACATGTAAATGTTTAAATATATAATTCTAAATTCAAATAATTAACTAGAGAATTAGGGTTCTGATTAGCACTTAGCTTAGGGAGATGGGTTTAACAGAAGTTCACCTGAAAAAAGAGGAGAAGTTTTCACTACACTAGAAATTCAACTTGAGCCAACAATGTTCTCCGGGAAAAGCACATGCAGTGTCGCCTGGGTTCATAACTACTCTCTGTACTGAGAGGTTTACCTTTTTACAAGGCACCTCCACAAGTGTGATCTCATTGGATGACAACTCTACAAGCAATTGGAATTATTGTCCCCACACTGTAGGTGAGCAACTGAGGAACTAACTTGTGACAAACCAGGCAGTAGCAGAGGCTTCTGCCTCCAGGCCCAGCACAGTCTGGAGACTTAAGGGGGAGTTGGAGAGTTAACGCCCCACAGCTCTCTGCATGGTTGAAACAGCAGGTAAAGAATGTGTTCCACGCCCTGACCAGATAGCTCAGTGGCTTAGACTGCCATACCAATATACCAAGGGTGTGGGTTCAATCCCTAGTCAGGGCACAGAGAGGAATCAACCAGGGACTGCATAAATAACTAAACAACTCAATGTTTCTCTCTCTCCCTCTCTCTCTCTCCCCCTTCAGCTCTCTCTAAAATCAATAAATTTAAAAATATATTTTTTACAAGAATGTGTTTCATTCCAATCGCTACTCTAATGGAAGTGTGTCCAAATGGGACCACCAGCAGAGTACCATGACCAGGGCAAATAACAATGTGGAAACAATGAATGAAAAACACACGGAGGAAGAGCTTTGGAAGATATAAAACAGGATGTTTAGGAATAACATAATGGCTATTTTTAATAAATGGAGGGCTGTGGAAAAGGGAGATTAGTCTTATTTTGTACGACACACATGTAACCTAGGTCATTCTCCTTCTCCTTGCTGAAAACTTCAGTCCTAAAGCCATTACTGGGGACCAAGCATGATGGGCCTTTTGCTCAGGGAGTGGTATTAGGAGGGATGTGGAAGTCCAAAGCAGGATATCGCAGCCTGATCAGAGCAAGAAGGGTGGTTGCACTGGGCTGTGGGTTGCGGCGTGGCACGTTGGAGCACCAGTAGGTAAGGAGGACAGCCACGTGAGGGGCAGGGGCAGCAAGGGGAAGCTGGCTGCCTACAAGAGCTTTCATCAAATCAGTGAATGGTTGAGAGTAATGGGAGCCAGGAATCTCACTGTCAAAGGAGGTAGTTATGAATATGGAAGAGGAAAAACTGAGAATATACACTGTGGTATCAGATAAGGATCTGAGGTATCACTGTGAACTTACGGTTTCAAAAATGTATGACTCGATATAGAAGTGAAGATACAAATGTGTGTATGTGTGCATACGTGTATATACATACACATATTCCATTGTTCCATCTACCAAGAGATCCCAGGGCTGGTGATAGCCTCATAGCAATGAGCACACTTAACAACCAGATCTTGGCTTCTAAATACCATTTTCCACTCAAAGGAAGCAAGGTTCCCTGGAGAAATGGCTGATACATAACAGATGACACAGTAAATTACAAGATGAGTTTGGAACACACTGTTCTACCAGAAAACAAAGAAGTACTCAAAGAATGATAGGAATTAAGGGGCACTGGGGGCAGCCCGAAAAGACTGCTTCTGTTGCCAAACCTGGACCAAAGGGAACATCGAAGTAAGTAACAAGAGTAACAGTTTAACAAAAACACACTGAAAGGAAGAAAACTCTAATTTCTTACTGATGTAAGTAAATAAATAATAGATCAAAAATTTGATGAGGAAAGGGCTATTTACATAGTTTCAAATTAACTTGCCACAGAATTACAAAAATTACAAAAAAAAAAAGTAAAGAGTGACTTTATGGTGGAGAAGCTTGACAGACAACACCTTAATCAAGTGACCATCATCAGTAGTGGCACAAACAAAAATCAGTGCCACCTGAGGCTAGCTGGGAAAACCTCCTAGCTTACAGACAACATACACTGAAGTGTTGGTGTGACAGCCACCATGCTGGCAACTGTCTCTCAAATGACTCTGGATAAAAAACCATTTGTACCACTTGCAATTTTTCTATAGGTGTGAGATTATTTCAAAATAAAAACTAAAAATCAACAACAGTAAACTAGAAGGGTAGGAGTTACAGAAAAACAGCCCTGGCTGGTGAGGCTCAGTGCATTGTGCACCAGACTGCGAACCAAAGGGTCATGGGTTTGATTCCAGGTCAGGGCACAGGCCTAGGTGGTAGGCCAGGTCCCCAGTAGGGGGCACATGAGAGGCAACCACACATTGATGATTCTCTCCCTTCCTCCTTCCCTTCCCCTCTCTCTAAAAATAAATGCATGAAATATTTTTTAAGACAAAAACAAGAAAAGAAGTTACAGGTAAATAGATTATATCTGGTTTGAGGATAGATGAAACTCTCTAACAATGAAAGTGGTCCAAAAAGAGATCCATCCTCAGAAGGGCTGACAGGATGTTAAAGAGAAAGTACTTCACTGAATAGGAAGTTAGAGGAGATGATGTATCTTATAATGATTTCTTCATTCAGCAAACATTATTAAACATCTACTGTGTTTCAGACAATGTGCTAGACATGGGCTTATGACAACGACTGAGACACAGTCCCTGCAGTTGAGGCCACATAATCCAGCCAAGCATGATGATCTGGAAGTTAAAAATTTTAAGACAGTCTTCGGTGTTAAAATACAAAGAAGCATGTGACTCAAGAACATTGTCTTTAATACTCCAATTTTCTTTTATGGATTTTAAATAGATGACATAATAGTTTATTTTTCTATCATATTCTTTAACTACATTTTCATCCTAACATTTTTATGCTTGTGGGTGGTGTTAATTGAGGCATACTCAAAAACTTTATCACTTTTCAATTATGAACAGATGTAAGTAACTAGATGTTTTATTCTAAAATAGCAAGCATCTCCTAAAATAAGGAGATGCTTCAAAGGAGAAGCCAGGGCTGCAGTTACTAGAAGAGACTTAACACTCCAAAAGTGAAGCCTGACAGGTTCTCCAGCGCCTCTAGAGTCACTTCCGATCTCTGCACTCCAGTTTCTTCACCTGTCATAATAAGCTTGTTGGATGCTTTGAGATGCGTAGAAGAAAGACATCATAATTATAAAGCTCTGTTCAAATACAGGTTGTTTTCATGTTCTGCCAGGGACTAACTATTATTGTGGCCATATTAAGACAGAGTGATCCATCTAAATGACCTCGCATTGGCAATTTTATGGTGGGTGGAACATTACTGGGTTTTCCGACTTTTCCCCTTGGCTTCCTTTCAGTCTTCCAGGCATATCATCAAGTAGGAATGCTTCAGTGCCTTCTCACTGACCCAGGAGTGAGCAACCAGACTAAGCAAGTACGTATTCAATTACTTCCCCCACTGAGGTCTGCACACCTTTCTTACAGTTTTCCTGTATGACACTTTCATAACCATATTTAGCTTTCTCCTACCATCTCCCTGTAATTCAAAAGGCAGTTTAGACTTCCATATGGTTGCCATCGGAGCTAACAGATGTCTAACGAATTAAAGCAAAAATTATGCCTTATAAACTGCTGATGCATCATCATTCGAGAACATCTTAAAATTTATAGTGAATCATAAGATAAGGCTTCCTACTTGATGCCCCCCAAGGTTCCTGAAATCTCTTTCCTCCCTGAATTTAAGTCCTGTGGAAACAAATTAGGTACAACGTTCTGCCATCAACCCAGGATAAACCTTCACTTAAAGACATAATGTAGTATTTTCAAGCACATCAAAGAGAATTTGGCCTCAAGTACCCAAGGCTGTTCTAATCCTTGTATAGCAAAGAGAAGAGAAAAATGAATCACTTGGTTCTTCCAAATCATTCAAAGCTTCCACTGATCCATGAGACTTTTTTCTAACAAGTGATGATTAAATCTACAAAACCTATTAGCCTCATCTCCTTTTGATCCAAAGGGTATCATTATTACCTGGTAGTAATGATGCCAACATACCACCAGGCTAAGGTATTCTAGAAATTGGGCCCTGGCTGGTGTGGCTCAGTGGACTGAGCGCTGGCCTACAAACCAAAGGGCTGCCGGTTTGATTCCCAGTCAGGGCACATGCCTGGGATGCAGGCCAGGTCCCCAGTAGGGGGCACGTGAGAGGCAACCACACATTGATATTTCTCTCCCTCTCTTTCTCCTTCCCTTCCCCTCTCTAAAAATGAATAAATAAAATTTTAAAAAACAAAATTGTAAAGTCTATGATGGAACTAGTATGAAATCTGAGATAATAACAAATAATGATATTCACCTTTTAAATATTGAGACATCGTGCTTAATAATACATTTTCTCAATCAATCCTTTGATCTATAGCTACATTAGATAATGTTACTGTTCCCTTATAAACAAGAATTTAAGGCTCAGTACAGCGGACTGCATTTTCCAAAGATGGCCACAACCCACAAGACCTAAACAAATGTCCATCAAAAGATGGAATTCCTTTCTTCACCCTCTTAAATTGAGCAGGCTCCAATGCACGGTTTAACCAGTGAGATAGATGAAAGTGACAGTTGGCCAGTTCCAGGTATAGTGTTCAATGGCAGGAGCTTCTTCCGTCTCAGAGACAAGAGGAAGCCATGCGTAGGTACTCCAGCCAAGGACCCTGGCTGAGCTCTCCACAAGGCACTCCACCCCAGCTGAGTCTTCAGATAGTTCCAGCCCTGGCCACATCTCACTGGAACCTCAGGAGAGGTCCCAAGGGCCAAGTGCCTAGATGTGCCTGGTCAAATTACAGAACTGTGAGATGCTAACTATAAAGTTCAGTTTTAAGCCACTAAGTTTTGGGGCTTTGTGTTATGGAGCAACAGATAGCAAGAATACTGAACTAATTTACTTGCCTAGGAAAAGCTCAGATTCACAGCCAGAATCCAAAAGGGTCTAGAGCAAAACATCTGTCAATGGTGGGTGATGGGATTTAGGGATGCAGTACCCCAAAGACACAACTATAAAACAGTACTTCCTCTTTCTCCCCCCCCTTCCTGTCCCTACACATCCACAGGGTTTTCTGAGAAATGTCACAGAATGGTGACACCCTCAATAATAGCAATTCCCTTCTGGCTTGAGTTCTTCCAATATAAAATAGGGATAATAAGATTTTTTTCCCCACCACCCTGTGATAACTAATGTGAAAGGAATCTGTACAAGATGTTGACTTTGTTACTCAGAATATCATTACCACTGTTATATAAAAGGAATCAAATTTTACACAAGAAACCCTCACTCTAATAATAAAAATATATTTAATGACATAAAGGACTCCATTTGAGATTCACAATGGTCACAGGGGAACATGAACTCTATACCAATAAATGAAGAAGATAAGAAGAAATTTTAAAAATATTTTTAATGAAAGAATCTTTGAGGAAGAAATGAAATAACAAAATTGATCTTTAGACGAGTCTCAGCAAAAGGTCTATAATTTAACAAACGTCCCAATATATGTTACTTTCATTGCATATTAGGACCCATTGCTAGAATTTTTCCCCCCAGCATATTGGAACTCAGTAGATTCATTCTTTTTCAGAACCAGAAAGAGCCTTACAATTCATCCAATTCCTTCATTTTAACTGCTGAGAAACTGAGGCTTGGGACAGTTGACTGAGTAGCAAGAAGTCCACCTACTCATTAGTAAGAGAACCAAACTCTTAGTGCTGGTGCTACTATATGTTCAATTTTTATTTTACCAGAATTTTACCTCCAAGTATCTTCAATGCATTTCAAATTTATTCTAGCATTCCACAGTGTGAACATGAAAGATTAGGAAACCATGCTCTGTGTTATCAACCTCTTCTTCATAACAGTATGAGACGCGCCAAGCCTGCCCTTTCTGGAAGTCACAGGGAGAACGCTGCCTCTGCAGAGGGCACAGGTGTGCAACTTTACAGACACAGGCTGCCAAGTGACTGACTCCAGTTCTTCAGTCACTAACCTCTTAGTCTGGATTACTTTTAGCATATATCATGGTTGTTTTCCTGTTGATCGCCACCAGAGACCAGGGTACCGAGAAACTGGGAGGCTTAAATATGGGGTAATTTTGAAGCAGAGAAGAGGATGGGAAAGTTATGGGTGTGTGGGAGGGGGTGGCTATCTCAGTGGAAAAGTTCAGGCAGAGAAAGGAGTAAGAGGGTGAATTAAAAGCAGAGTAAAGGAAGGGCCCCTATAATAAAAAGGACATCTACATAACAGTTCTTCCTTGGGCATCACATTTAGTTCCAAAGCCTACATCTGCTTTCAGGCTTCCCATAAAGTTTCCCCCAGAGATGAAGACCTTCAAAATCAGATAAGATGTGGCTCTATTCTGGAATTCTCTGTTTGAGCACTCTGCAACTCCTTGAAGTCATCCACAATTCCACAAGTTTTGCTACAGCCTAATTCACAGAAAATAGTAAATTTGCCTCTGTGCACTGTATAAAATTATACCAAGCTGTCAGGGAAACATTCCCAAATCCCTTTACTTCTTTCTACCTCCTGCTATGAAGATGCAGAGAAAGTCCCTGGGTGCTTTCTGTTGCCTGGCTGCTAAAATGTGCAACTTTTGGAAGTGTCCAAGTAGAATCCAAAGGACTGGGCTCGCTCACCCGACATGGTCCAGTCACAGTTCTGTAGTCCCTGACCCTCAAAGTCAAGAAGTTTCGAGTTCAGATAAAATCAAAATACCTCACTGAGAAATGTCACTACCCACCACTTTTAAACCCAGCAGGGGTGGGAAGAAAAAAGAAGCAAAGAACGAAAATAATTTATTCCTCCTGTATCTATAGCAGTGTTTATAGGGAGGGGGGTAACTGCTAACAGAAACATGTACAATTGATGGCAAAAAAAAAAAAAAAAAACCCTGCCTGTGAATGACTGCATATTATATTCATTCATGTGTCCTTCTCATTATTTTTATCATCCCTGAGGAGAGATGACATGCTGACACAGAAAGTGGCCCCCAATCCCTTCCATTTTCTTTGGCAAAACATGTATGACCAATGCAAGATACTCCTATAGAAAACAGAAAATAGAAAATAGCCTGGTAATTGTGTGGTAGAGAAAAAATACAAAGAGCTATATTGACAACTATTCTCATAATGTATATAGTTATGGCAAATTGCCAAAATTAAAGGGAATCAAAATAAATACACCCTGTGTTCAGACTGCTGCGAATTATTATTGATCCAGCCTTTGCATTATTGTTTATCTCACACTGAACCTACACTGGAACAGCAACTTGTAGAACCCCCCAGACAGCCACCATCTTTACTGGCCATGGGGCGGGGGAGTGCCCGGTCAGGAAAAGGATGGGTTGGGATGGGATTGGATGGGATGGGATGAGACAGGGAGGAAAAATAACACGGTCTTTGAACCGGTTTCCCCTGGCCCTAGTGAACTCTTTGTCTAGTTGTTGAACACGTTTGTGAGATCAAGGAAAAGAATCCAAACAAAAGAGTAGGCGTCCCAGCCCAATTACAATAGGTGCCAAGCACATTGTAGGGCCAGCAGAGCATGGTTTGAATCTTGCGTTCAAGCATTTGCTCTCTCAGTGCCTCCAATAAAACATGTCTCGCACCCCTTCTCCTTTGCATTTCCCCCAAACAGCCCGCTCGGTGTCACTCCTTTAAAAAGGACAAGAGGCACGAACACACGGAAACAAATGTTGATGGTGTCTTCTTATTCTGACAGTAATATATTTAGAAATAAATCCATCCACCTCACGCGCCCACTGTCCAGTCCATTACGCAAAAAGGAGCGCTTTCCAGCCGAAGGGGAAGAGCTTGCAGCAAGCGTGATGTACGTGTACATTACAGAACCATATACCGCGGCATCTGCATCCTACACAAAGCCCGAGATGGTGCAGGAAGATACACGCTGAGCAAGGCAAAGACCAGCCGCGGCAACACTGAGCCAAGCCCTCATCCAATCAGAGCCTTGTGAGAAGATGGACCTCACGGTCGGCTCTGCCCGATTAGCCTTCCCTATTATGACACCACGCTCTGCCCAACATCCATTTCCCACCGCGAGCAAATTTAATTCGCGTGGTTGCTCATTTCTCAAACTGCCGAGACCTTTCTTTCATCTGCATCCCCTAGTCGTCCCTTAAAAAGCCACCCCAAGGCCTGGGTGCTCCCTCTCCGGCTCGGTTTTTCTTTTTACCTCTTCCTATTTCTATAAAGGATGAAATGTTTCTCCAACACACAATCTGGAGAGGCTGAAGGCAAATGCCTCTCCAAGCTCCGGCACGTGCCCGAGGGGCTGGAAAAAGTAAAAACAGCAAACAACGCGGGAGAAATCTTCGCGAATCGATCGGCCACGATAGTTGAAATCCCAAAGAGCTCCAACTTACCCAAAATATGACATTGAAGCCAAATATGAAATATTTGATGCAACAACTGACTTCAGGACCCTTGTAGTGCTTCCCGGACATCCTCTGGGTTCATGAAGACAATTGCCCCGGCAGCCCGAGTTTGGAGCCCCGGAGCACTGGTGCTCGGAGCAGCCCGGCAAGGAGCAGGGGCTCGGAGACAACGCTCGCGGCCGCAGCGCGGCGGCCCAAGCTGATCCACGCGGAGTCCGACCGGCGGAGAGCGGCTCCCGTACCTCCAGCCCCTGGCACGCCGAGGCCGCCGGAGCCGGGGTGGCCGCGAACAGGCAGGGAACCCGCTCGCTGCAAGCCCAGAGCCTTGTCGAAGCCGACCCCGAGCACCAGGCGAGCGCCCGCGTCCGTCCGCCAGGCGATCTCTCCGTGGGTCACTCTACGGGCTTCAGGCAAACGCGGCCGTGGCAGATGCTGGAGGGGACGCTACTCGCCTGCCCGCCGGCTCGAGCGCGCCCTCCCACTCCTCGCTCCGCCCGCCACTCGCTCCACCCGCTTGGCGGGTCGCTGCTCCACCCGCGCCGCCCGCAGCTCCGCCCGCCGCCCGCCACCCGTGCCTCACCGAGGCGCGCGCGCGCGCACGGCCTCCGGTGCTCGCGGGCGGCGGTGGCACCACGTAGCCGCACCGCCGCCTCCTTCCACGGCTCTCCGCTCCGCCCGCTCCCTTTCCCCGCCCCTTCTCTGGGCGCTCCTGCACCGACGACCCCCGAGCGCTGCCTTGGGTACTTGGGGAAGACTGCAGGCGGAAGGAAGGAGGGAGAGCGCCTGGGAGCACGCCGCTTGGGAGCAGCCTGGCGGAGACACTGCGATGGATGAGCGGCGGGTCCCTATCCGTCACGGCAGACAGCCTCTGGAGTCACGCGTGGGAGAGGGTCGCTGCGGGGCGAGAGGGCTGAGTGAGTAGGGATCCAGAGAAGCCCCTGCCCCAGAACTAGCAGCCTTCCGAGTGTAACCACACTCGCTCCCCCTCTTTCATCACTAGGTTACCCTGCGGGAGAAGACTCGGGGCCCCTGAGCCTGATAGGAAAAGGTGGTAGACTTCGCTGGGGGCGTAAGGGGAAATGGGGAAAGCGAATCGGGAGGGTTGCAAAGGAAAGTCTCTTGAATCCAATTGTGGCTCCAACCCAGCTTCCCTGCCTGCCAGAGAAATTTACTTCTAGCTTATTCTTCTAGCTTATTCTAGAAGTAAAGACAAGGAAGGAGACACAATCCAAAGGAGCCCTAATCTGGATCACGACCCGCACCCCAGGATATGATGCAGCAACACAAACCCAAACAGCAAATGTCCCCCCGCTAGGTGGAATAGTGCCCAAGGAAATTGACAGGTTCCTAATTCTTAAAAAATCCAAAATGAGTTTCGGGATGGCCCATCTGAGGAATCCGAATAGCGTTTATAGATCCTGAGCCATTAAGCATTTGGCCTCTGGAGAAAGATAAGAATGCGCGTCTGGAGACAGTTTCAGAACGGCGGCTGAGAAGGCATTTCCCCTCTGCCCTCCTCCTGGAGCACCGTCAGAGGTGCTAGCCAGCAGGTACCAGTAAGTCGTGCAAGAAAAATGAAGAGCCGCTCAGACTGCGTAAACATCAACGGGTATTTTTTTAAGGCTTCAAAAAGCTACAAAGGGAGATGAGATCAGGAAACTTTTCTAGCGCCGCCCCGTGTAACCTGGTACTGGGAACAGGAATCTTCATGTTTCCTAAACTTCCCAGGTGATACTTAAGTACATTTAAGTTTGAAAACCTTTGGCAAAGTATTTCCCTACTTAAGCACCTCTCGCTTTTCTCAAAAACTGGTTAGCTAGTGCACAACCTGCAGTCTAGCTTTGGAGGGGCAAGATGTTACTTTTTCTTGCAATAAACCACAGTTTGAGATAGGGTTGACCTTGAAAGGGATTGATACTAACTATATTGAGATCACAGGGAGGAGCCAGGGTACTAACAAAGGTGGGAAAGCCAGGAGATCTTACCCATTAAATAACAGAACTACGGCAGTGGCTAACTTTGGATGTAATAATCAGCCTTTTGGATAAAATAACTCTCCCTTAAAAGCACCTTCCACCCACCAAAAACAGACAGCATACTACCACCAATCTCGTGGGCTTCAAACGTAAGATCTACCCTCAGCAACAGATTCCCAATTAACAGGAAAGCACTAACAAGCTTTGCCTAAGCCTATTAGTGCTGTATTGTAATTCTTCCTATAAATAAAACAGTTGCCACAGATTCCTGGATAAATCAGAGGAAAAGTCTGTCTTAAGCTGATGTGACACAATTCAGAAAAGGACTAGAAATTGGGTCCAGTTAATGGCTGAGTTGATCCCTAAGCAGGGTTTATCTTTGAAATAAAAATCAGTGGAGAAGAGAAAGTTCAGATAACATAACTCATTGACAATTTGGAGAGGGGTGGAAGGGGAACTAGTTGAATCCTCATTTCACATATCAAAAGTAAATTCTGTCCTGGCCAGTGTGGCTCATTTGGCTGGAGCGTGGTCGATTCCTGGTCAGGGCCCATGCCTAGGTTGCTGTTTTGGTCCCCAGCTGGGGCCCTACAGGAGGCAATAGGTTGATGTCTCTCCAGCATGCTCATGCATGCGCTCGCTCGCGCTCTCTCTCTCTCTCTCTCTCTCTCTCTCTCTCTCTCTCTCTGTCTCTCTCCAGAATTAAAAAAAAAAAGTTCTAGTAGGATTAGTGAGTTAAATATATTTTCTAAAGAAAACAGAATATTTGTTAAACCTCAGGCTAGAAGTATTTCTCAATTTTAAAGCAATAGAAGGAAATGATCAATGGATATGACTGGTTAATAAAACTTCTGTGTGTTAAACATTTTTAAAAAAGCAATCCAAACCAGAAAAAGAAATACTGACAGCTAACATTTTTAAAAGTCTGAATACCTAAAGTATACAATAAGTAGGGCTCATACAGCTACAGTATATAGAGTCCCAATGATTGAATATAAACAGAAAATAAACAAGCCACATACAGAGAAATCGAATAGTAAAAAATATATGGTGAAAGTTAACCTTGCTGATATCAGAGAAATAAACATTAAAGCAAAGATGAAGATATAAAGATCATGAGCACTAGTTGGCTCACACACTACTGGTGTTGCTATGAAATGATATTGTCCATTTGGAAACCATTTTGGCTGTACATCTCAGGTCTGCGTGCTCCTCTATTTTGACTCAGAAGTTCCACTTCTGGGTATCCAGACAAAGAAATACTCCAAAATGGGGAAAAGTTATATGCTGCAAGTTGTAGATCATAGCATTATTTATATCGAAGACTTGGCCACAATTTAAATAGCCTAGTATAGGGGCTATACCCAGTTCCTTATAGCCACCTGGACCACAGTGTCACTTCCCGTTTCTATGACTTTGCACACATCTTTCCTGGTCTCTGCCTGAAGCACTCACTCTGCTTTTTGTCTGTGAGCTGCCTTTTCTTTCTCCTGCACTTTGATCAGTGCTTTTCCAGACTACCTCGTTTGTTCCCTCAACACCTCCTACAGTCTTCCATTTCAGCACTTGGAGACTACCTGTAATTACTCCTTTACCTGCCCTTCTCCACTCGGCTTTGACTCCTTCAAGGGTGTGGTCCGTCTCTCTTTAATCTTTTTAATCCTTTTAATCACTAGTGCCCAGCTAATGTGGCAGGTGCTTGACAGATACTTATTAAAGGAATGGGTGAAGTATTTACTCAAACTTTTTATGGTCATTAAGGATAATAATTATAAACAGTACTATATATGGCACTATATATGGAAGTATCTCAAATATTGTTAAATGAAAAAATCAAGAAGCAAAACAATATATCCAGTAGACTAATATTTTGTAAAAACCGTGTGTTGGTAGATAAAAGTGAACAATTTATATACACATATTTCCTCGTTAATGAGTAGACTATCTAGAGATATGGATGGGCAGAAGACCTTTATTTTTTTAATATACCCTTTGTTTTCAATTTTTGAACCATGTGCATGATATACCCATTTTGAAAAATAAATCACTGTGTAAAATCATACGATTATGTTATATGGAGTTAGTTCTTGCCAAATAATAACCGTTGTTAGATTGTGTGATTGTGGGTGATTCTGGTTTTATGTTTCTGGTTTCCATTTTTTTCATGTGGTTATCTTGCTTTTATAGTCGTGAAAATAAAATTATAAACAAAGACAAATAAGAAATGAAATACTACTTATATTTATTTATCACAGCTCCTTCATGGCTCAATAAATTCTGGTCTGTTTTAAGGAGACAAGAATGTGAGTACTTTTCTCCCTGGAAACTGTTATGGCTATCTCCTTTATAATTCTCAGATTGAAAAATAGTTAAGTTTAATTACTGAAAAGCTAATTAGCCTTGCACCTGGCAGTAAGAACAGGTAAAGCATGTTCTAATAGTTGCTAGCTGAACAGCAAGATATGACAACAGCATTTTAACCAAAGACACCAAATTTAATGAGCTTGTCTGCCTGTCTCTTCTACTCTTCCTGCCCATCTCCCTCCCCCTGCCTCCCCCCGCTCTCTTTCACTGTCTCTCTTGCTCCTCTATTTTTCCCTTCCTTCTCTGCAGCAAGCTCTACAGGTTGCCTATGCATATCCATTACCTCCTTCCTCTCAGAACCCTGGTGCAATTCCAGTGCCCACCACTCTTTTAACAGCTCTATGCTTTGGGAAAACCAGACCAAGAGTCTGGTTCAGAAATGGGCACATGATACAGTTCTGGCCGGTGAGACCTGAGGAGAATCTTCTGGGGACTTCCTCACATCTAAGAGATGGTTTCATTTTGGCCTTGGATTGGATTGTGTTTGGATGTGACACCTGAATCCTCTATATACCGGGATGGAAGAGTGAGAAATGAAACAAACCTAGGCCTTCTTGACACAGTTGCAGTCTGACAAGCCCACCTCAAGACTTCCTGTCCTATGAGACAACTTACTTGGTTAAGGCACTGTGAGAAAGGTTTTCAGTTTCATGCTGCTGACAGTATCCTGACTTAAACACTCTCCTTCTGATGTTCTCTCCTAACCCTTTGATTTTCTCATCTTGAAAAACCACCAGTGTTTCTGTGTTTCTCTCAGCACGCCTTCTTTTTCTTCTTCTCCGTCCCCTTTCTACTCTCTCCCACCTGCTCCTGTCTCTCTTGAACAATACAGGGGGAAACCTTTAGCGTTGTCTGGCCAGAGACACCCACCCCTTTCTCTCAGACTTCTCAACCACAATGTGCTTCCCCACCTCCAGCCCCGTTTCTACTTCGTGGTTGACAGGCCTGGATAGGTCCAGGTGGGGCCAGCCAGAGAGTCTGTCTCACTGCAGTTGGCACTCAGTAACAACACGATCCCTGCATGTGGCTGAAATGGAGGCACTGTTTTTAGGAAAGCTGGGGGCCTGTGTTTCCAGGAGGAGGCCAAAATGCTCACTGTCTCTGCAGAAAGAGGAAGGAAGCATAAACACTGAGAGAAACAGCAGCAGAGTGTGTGACAGTATGGGCTGCAAACAGTTGTGCATTTTGTGCTCTGAAAGGCTTCCGGCCCTGCCAAAGGCATTCTGTCTGCTTGTGGATTGCTCCAAGAGGTGCCGGTACTTGAGGTTTATGAGATTTTTTAGATAGATTTTTTCCATCACATCCCATGTGAGCTTTAGCTATTTTGAAGTGGACAAATCAAAGAACCTTGATTAAAACAATAGGTCATCTACCTGAAATCCATTATGTCATTTTTTAAATTGGCCATAATATAGCCCTTGCTGGTATGGCTCAGTTGGTTGGAAAATCATCCCATAAACCAAAAGGTTGCAGGTTTGATTCTCGGTGTCCCATGGACTGAATGATTGAGGGTTTGGTTCCTGGTCAGGGTACATGCCCAGGTTGCAGGTTCAGTCCTTGGTCGAGACACGTGTGGGAGGCAACCAACAAATGTTTGTCTCTCACATCGATGTTTCTCCCTCTTCCCCTTCCTCTCTCTCAAAAATCAATACATGTAGTTTATTGATTAAATGTATATTAATTGACCAAAATATACCAGTTTATTTTTGCTATATGTCATAGAGATTGTGCCTACTGTTCCTTGGTTGAAAAGGGAGCAAATTAAAATGTTATCTTTCTCTAAAAATATCCCTCCCCCAAGGACCAACGCCACATTCGCGCCCCTTTTGCCCCATGCCCGCACACACCTGTTTAAGAAGATCAGTTTGCTGGGCCACAGGAAGAACATACAGAGAAAGTGAATCCATCTCAAAAACTATGATTAAACGAGCATATGTAGAACACCGCCGTTCCACTTTTAAAAATCAATTATAATTGCTTATGCAATAAAATGAATTCTATCTTCTGTAAAATATGGTGGACCAGGCGCTAGTGTTTCTTTTATTCTGTCCTCTTTGTTTTAAAAAAGCACTTCATTATCCTCCAAATTTGGAATTAGCTAGGCCTGTGAACCAGGGTGCCAGGCCCTATCCTCACGTTAGCAGGGCCAAGTGCATGACGGCAGTTTGGCCAATCGAAAGCTCCCTTGGTGTTACTGAGAAGAGGTAATGCAAGTCAAAAACTACATGAAGATCATGGATTGCAGCCCCTAGACAAACCTGAGGCTGCCCTTTTAAACTCTGAGATCCTCCTGGTTCTCCTGCCCTCCCTTTAGTCCTGTAAGCTAGCTTATTTCTTTCCACTGAATCCACTTTCTGATCAAATTACACAATGCCTGTTTCCATGGCTTACACCAAAAAACTCCTAATTAGTACTATGTGGACTTTAAAAACTACATTTTCAGAGAAAAATAAATATTAACTTTTTTCTGACTTAAAAAGTAAGATACTCTTATCATACAATATTCAGAAAACATTTTTTTCTTTTTTTATTTTAATTGTTATTCAAGTACAGAGAAAACATTTTTAAAGAATTGCCCGAGATGCTTCCAAAGAAACTGTTGTCAATATTTTAATATATTTTATTCATTAATAAATATTTTTATACCATTGATTTCATTCTTCAGAAGAAAAAAATTTAAAACCAGTATATCTTCCACTTGCCAGTCCCCCAAAACAGCACAGAGCAAACGTCCATTGGAACAGAAGCAGGCCCATCCCAACTTCCAGAGTGGGGCCACCTGTCACGACACTCGCCTCACCGCCCCATGCGTCTGGACTTGGAATGTTGTCCTTCGCCGCCTCATCTTTGTTTCTGTTCTTCTAGGCAAGCCTGCTTGCCTGCTTCCTCACATTTGCTCCCAACTCCAAACAATCTCAAAGTGCCATTCCCACCCCATACACTTCACCCTTCCATCTATCACCAAATCAAATTATTTTTCAGTTAAGCACAATTCAACTCCTTATGAAATCTGTTCCCAATTAACATGAAGCGTGTTAATCATATCTAGTAACTCCCTTTTTTGCCATATGGTTTCTTTTAAAAAGTTTCTTAAACTTTGCTGCCCTAGCCGAGTGGCTCAGTTGGTTAGAGCGTTGTCTCATAATCCAAAATGTTGCAGGTTCCATCTTCTGTCAGGGCACATACCAAGGTTGTGGGTTCAATTCCTGGTTAGGACACGTATAGGAGGCAACCAATCAATGTTCCTC
The DNA here is from genome assembly GCA_004027735.1 of Carollia perspicillata. Lineage (NCBI taxonomy): Eukaryota > Metazoa > Chordata > Mammalia > Chiroptera > Phyllostomidae > Carollia > Carollia perspicillata. The sequence goes on along the minus strand of PVKM010005750.1, from coordinate 7,337 downwards.
TCTCTCTCTCTCGCTCTCTCTTTCTTTGTCTCTCAAATCAGTAAAAATGTATCCTCAGGTGAGCATTGAAAAAAATTTTTGCTTCTGTGATATATTCCTTTCCAATGGAACTATAAATGCTGGAACATCGAATTTATTTCCAGAAACAGGGACTAGATCTTAGCACATTCATCAGTTATCTTTTTGGGCTTTATTTGCAGAATCAATTGCTACAATGACAAATATTTATTCACCCTGGCTGGTGCAGCTCAGTGGATTGAGTGCAGGCCTGTGAACCAAAGGGTCGCCCGTTTGATTCCCAGTCAGGGCACATGCCTGGGATGCAGGCCAGGTCCCCAGTAGGGGGCATGTGAGAGGCAACCACACACTGATGTTTCTCTCCCTCTCTTTCTCCTTCCCATCCCCTCTTTCTAAAATAAATAAATAAATAAAATCTTTAAAAAATCAAATATTTATTGAACACAGCTCCTGCCTTAAGAATGCAACGGGAACAAACAGAGGTAATACAACGCAGAATGGACCAAGTGCTACAATTCCAACAAAGCTCAATGTGTATACAAAAAGTGATCAGAATGGAATCTGAAATAGACACCTCTTCCAGTTCTGTTTTTCTTTTTCTTTTTTTTGTAGTAGTAGCATTAAAGTATAATTACTAGGAACCAAAACTAGTTATGTTAATTGAGACTCAATGTCTTATATCTGAATCATTTATTTCGATGAGGTCAAGACCCTGAAAGCGTAAGTGTTAAAGTTTATACTTAACCACATGGTACAGCTGCTGTGGAAAACAGCTGGCAGTTCCTCGAAAGATTGAACAGAATTACCGTATGATTCAGCAGTTCTACCCTTAGATACATACCCCAAAGAATTGAAAGCAGAGACCTAAACAGATAATTTTACACCAATGTTCTTAGCAGCACAATAACTAAAACGTGGAAACAACTCAAGTTTCCATCAACAAATGAATGGATAAATAAAATGCAGCATATATGTGTGTGACGGAATATTATTCACCCTTAAAAAGCAGGAAATCCTGACACACATTACAATGTGGATGAAACTTGAAAACACAACATGAAGTGAAATAAGCCAGACACAAAAGGACAAATATTGTATGATTCCACTTACATGAAGTACCAAGAAAGGCCGATTCACAGAAGACAGAAAGTAGAATAGAAGTTACCAGGGACTGAGGAACAGGGGAACTGAGAGTTTTTGTTTTATAGGTAAACATTTTCTGTTTGGATGTTGAAAAGGTTCTGGAAATGGACAGTGGTGACTTTTGCACAATGTTGAGAACACTTGCTGCCACTGATCTAAATACTTAAAAATGGTAAAAGTGGTAAATTTTTCGTTATGTCTGTTTTTCACAATAAAAAGTCTACACTTACAACAAATAATGAAAACTGGGGAATAGTTCAAGATATTGAAATATTGCTCTCACAAGTCTAAAGATCATTAACATTAAATGTCCAATATATGCATTCTAAGGCTATGAATTGCGTGTGTCCTCACTTTAGGAAATCTAATAGAATTGCAAAAACAAAGAGGTGGTTGCATTTGCAGAGGGATTTATACAAGAATTCCTTTAAACAAGGAACTTCCCTAGTAAACTTAATTATTCTAACTGATCAGGAACAACCCAACAAAGACTGTTGAGGGTGGAAAACTCTCTGGAATGTAGTGTTGGCGGCTGGGGTCCCTCTCTAGCATATGGTCTCACACAGAAGACCAGCCACCGGCATTTTTGAGCTCTGGCCCCTCTCAAGCCTCCTACAATAATCCAGCATCCCTTAGGAGAGCTGGAGATTTGCAGGGAAGCACAAAACTCCCAAGCTGATGACCTGAGTTTTCATTTCAATAGTTCAGCTACTTTTTCTATTAGACTGTAAACCCCTTGAGGGATCAGGTTTTCTTTTGTAGTGTGCTGCCTTGGAAGCATTCCATGCATAATGGGTACATAATATTATTTACTGAATAAGTGAATTTAATATTAGCTTATGGCAGTGGGGTGTTAAACGAAAATTGTTATAAAGCATCTCTGAATCCAAATACACAGGAAATCTACTTGAATCTTATTTTTTAAAGATTTTATTTATTTTAGAGATAGGGGCAGGGAGGCTGAAAGAGGAGAGAAACATCGATGTGAGAGAGAAACATCGTTTGATTGCTTCTCACTCAAACCTGCAACCCAGGTGTGTGCCCTGACCGAGGATGGAACTGGCGACCTTTTGCTTTGTGGGACAACGCCCAGCCAACTGAGCCACACTGGCTAGGGTCTACTTGAGTCTTAAAAGTTCAGATAACCCATACAATCTAAGAAAAACACTCCTTAAAACATAAAGTGAGGAAAATCTGTGTTCAAGTTTATCAATCCTACCTTCTCCTACAAAAGAAAGGATGGATTTTCTCCTGTGTCTGTAACGCTGCCAGGCACCCAGATCAGCACATTCACTGGATTCACAATAAACACTGTTGACAGAGTAAATGACAAGGCAAAAAATAGCTTGCAGAACTTTTCATACTTTACAAGTGTAGAAAGCATATTAAACCATCTGCTGATTAAAACTATTCATGTTTTGACTTGCATCTGAATCAAATTAACATACATAAATCCAGCATCTCCACATCACTAGATTTGCAGTCACAGCCAATGTAATTTTCCATGTTTCTTCAAATTCATCAATTCCAGAGTGACATAATTAAGTTATTAAGCATAAATATATGGTAATAATTTATAACTAGAAGTTATTTTTGTTTTATTTCAGTGCGACAATCGTTTATCCTCTTTTAAAAAGGCATAAGTTTATTGAAATCTAAAATCGTATGTTCACGTTTGCTTTATAATACCTACTATTGTTGGTGGTGAAACGACACCAGGTGTTAGACTGGCGAAGTCAGACTGGACCTTGGTTCAGCAACCTTGGTTCTTGAGCTCTGGCTAAGAAAGAATTCAAAGTCAAGATTCCAACTAAAAGCGAAAGTTTGTTTAGAAAGTCACAGAGGCACAAGTGACCTGAAAATGGGCTCCAGAAACAAGTTACACAGGCAAAAGAGGGGTCCTTGGAGCTTAAGAGAGAGAGGCAAGGAAAATGGGAAAATGCACCTGGGGAAGGAGGTGGGGAGAGGAGCAGGTGGGTGTACTCTGCAGCGAAAGCACACGGGGTCCTCCCTCTCGAGGATGTCTATCTGGAGGTCTCAGGGAAGGATCCCAATGAAATATTCATCAGCTCCCCTGGTGACCTTTCCGGAGTCCTGGTCTCTAACGATCTCGATCAGTGCCAGGGCGGGGAGTCATTCGTCGATGCAGCTGGTCCTCAGGTCAGCCATGGCATTGCTCATCTGGTTTTGCTGCTTTTCTGGGCCTGGAGCTGAAACACAACTGAGGCCCAGATGTTATCTCTAAGGCTTAATGCTTAATGCTTAAGGGAGAGGCCGTGCATGGGCTTGTATGAGGCTGTTCTCTGGACCCCTTGTTCCTATACCAAGGGGGTTTACCCTGCATGACTAGCAACATGCCAGGGGAAGAAAAGTCAGGGGAGGATCTGAATGGCACAACCACAAGTATTAAAGTTCAGGGGGTTAAACCACGTGACCAGTGAAATGCTAGGGGAGAAAAGTTACCCTGGGATCAAGGTCCTTGTTTTCCCAGTTTTCTTGTTGCTAGGCACCCAGGCCTTAAAGCCCTGGTGACCTCCTGTGCCTGGCCCATTGTTCTTGTTCTGCCTTGTCTGTCTAACTGCCTAACACAGTATCACCATAGGAAACTAAAATCTGAGGTGTAGAACAGGAACTATTATCCCTCAGTATGATAAATTGGGATTGACCAAAGTAATACATGTTGCTCCCTAGCACCTTGCTATTTTATATAACACCAGAAATGTGCAATTTTCCAAACTGCAGCTTCTATAACTTCAGCTTCTATCTGTCTCTCTGCTCCTGCTTGTCCATCACCACCTTCCTCTCTAAGGCCCTGTCTGGGGCAGGGAAGATTCTCTATGAAGTAGAGGAACAATTTTGTGTACTGTGACCCTGATGGGCCAAGCAGCTGCCCCAGGAGGAAGAACACACGCAAACTGCAAATCTGGATCAGATGTAACATCAGGTCTGGGCCAAGACCATTAAGAGAGCTCCAGTTGCTGTCATACTAAGAGAGACCTGTCCCTCCCTCTGAACTCCTCAGGCCCTCAGGACTCACCACCATCTGCAGTGCCCATCTAGGAGCAAGCATGTAGCCTGCATGGGATCTCTAGCACCCAGCATCCCTTCGTCCCCTGCTACTGATATACCTCTGACACTCTGGTCATTGGGTCCTCCCAGGACAGCTGGCATTGAGCCTACGAGAAAAATAGGAGTCTTTCTACTGCCAGGTTTTCTAGCCTTGTCTGGTAAGAAGAATCATCTAGGACTGTTGATATAATCACAGATTCCCAGGCCCTTTCCCTAGGTATGTGTATTCTGCAGGTCTATTTTGGGTTCGGAAGGTCCAGAACAAGATACCTATGATGTGCTTTAGTAATAGGTAGAGTACTTGAACTAAAGCAATTTTAGCTACAAGCTCGAGAAATTTCTGCCCCTTCCCTTAAACTACCTAGAAGAATTTGACCTGAGGCCTTTCCCATAAGAGATGATCAGAAAAAAATTTCTTTTGCCTATCTATAGGGCAGAGAAAACTACTAATTACAGAACTTCTGCTCTTCAGCAATGTACTTTGGAGCCCCCAAAGCATGTTACCTCATCCCTAGGTCAGGGCATCTTAAGTACCTCAGTCCCCCTTTCTATCTCTGAGCCTCTCCTCTGTGCAAAGGGTCCCCAACTCTCTCACACTTGCAGGATTCCCACGTGCATGATATGAAGTTTGATTTTTCTCTTGTCAATCTGCCTTCTGTTGATTTGATTATTTAGACAGCCAAAAGAACCACAGGAAGGAAAGGGAATTTTTCCCCCTTCCCCACAGGATTCAGGAATCTGAATTTTTAAAACTGTCCAGGTGATGCTTTTCACCAAGGAATTTTGGGAAATACTGAGTTCAAGCACTCTTCAAAGTGTTCTGGAGTCTCCCAGTGAGGGGAGTTGCCATGCATGTACTGAAGCCTTCCCTTCTACTGGGATAAAAAAGGTGAGTGTGTTTTATACACTAGGATGTCTTTCTAAATCCAGGGCGTCTTGTTATTATCATGATCATATACCTTTAGCCACAGCCACCAGGATATTATGCACAGCCAGGGGGAGCTTCTCAATACCCAGGTCTAAGAGACCAACTATGTCCCTGAGGTCCTAGAAGATGGAGGGGATGCAGAGTGGTCAAGCCAGAGGCTAGAGGGAGAAGGCAGAGCAAAGGCTGGAGTCTGGAAATTACTACATAGGAAGTTCAACCTGCAGGTACTTTGGTTGTTGATATAAATCATAGGAAAAAGGAGGGAAATTGAGGGGGATGGGATGTAAACAGCATGCATTTTCAGATAGTGAAGACTAAATACATGAGCTGAAGTATTCATCTATTGAACCTCCAATTTTATTTTTTAGCGTTACTATGTGAATGAATGTGAGTCGGACTCTGAGACACATCTAGGTGCTGAGATAACCACTGACCTGATGGGCTACCGCACAAAGGAGGGGGCCTGTGAATTCTAATCATCTACATGAGGTTGCCACAGCTAGGGAAAAGTTTGTATCCTGGCAGTTTTGCTGTTGACTTAGCACAAATTAGATATAGATGTAGTTAGAGTGTGGTTTTCCTTTATGGACACAAAGACCAGGCCCTTCCATACAATATTGACGAAGAAAATTTGCAGTGATACCAGAAATGAAAGAAATGCATATTCCTGCTGAGTGCTGGAAGATAACTTAGAAATAACAGCCACTCTCTTTTTGAGAGTTGAATATGAAGTTGTGAGTTAAATAGTAGCCTTCAGGATCACAGAGCATTAAGAAAAGGAAAATTGTAACTTGCCCTGGCCAGTGTGGCTCAGTGAATTGAGCACCAGACTATAAACCAAAGAAAAGGAATACTGTGCTCTGAGTCTCCTGAAAAAGATGAATTCAGTCTTCTGTGATTAAGTTCCTGCGTGGTGATGGAGAAACAGCCTAGTTTTTTATGATCCCATCTAAAACCATGATTATACAACTAGATATTGGCAACTCAACTCAGCAAAGGCACACCGTACAAATAAATAGCGTGAGTGAGAAGAGCAGTTAAATCTCCTAGATGCAATGTTTGGGAAGGTAGGGGAGGAACAAATTTCTCCCTACCCCCAAGGTTCTTCTGGCTGGTCCAATAGTCAAATAGATATGAGACAGATCGGCAAGAGAAAAGAAGCAAATTTAATACCTACATATGTGTGGGAACTCTGCATATGCAAGTCAAGAGACCCACATGCCGAAGAGGTTCGGAGATGGAGAGAGAACATGAGCGTATGAGATACTCTGAGCCAGGGGTGAGATAAATGGCCTTGGGGGCTCCACATTTCAGTGCAGGACAATAAGAGGAGCAGGTGTTTAGTAAACAGAAGTTTGCCTTGCCCTGGAGATAAGTAAAAAGAAATTCCCTCTGATACTCTTCAGTGGGCAAGGCCTCTAACTCAAATTTCTTCTAGGCTGAAGTTTCTCTTGAGTCTGAGGCTAAAGTTGCCTTTAGCTCCAAATAATTGCATAGCACAGCGGGGCATATTGGGGTGACTCTTTTTGGACCCCCACAGGAAGAATCCTTCAAGTTTCTGAATAAAAATTTCTTTATTTTTTAAAAGATGTTATTTGCTTATTTTTAGAGTGAAGGGAAGGGAAGAAGAAAGAAAGGGAGAGAATATCAATGTGTGGCTGCCTCTCACGCACCCCCCAGCTGGAGACCCAGCCTGCAACCCAGGCATTCCCCAGCCTGACTGTGAACTGAACTGGCAACCCTTTGGTTCGCAGGCCAGCACTCAGTCCACTGAGCCACAATAGCCAGGGTTGAATAATTTTTTAAAAACAAAGGAATTCAAAGTTAACTCAGGAATGTATTTTTAGCCTCTTTAGAAGCCGTGGCTTCTTCCATTGTGACAAACGTTCCCAAGCACTTGAGTCACAGCCAGAAGACAGCTTTGGAATAATTGGGAAGCATATTAGATGTCAAAATATTAAATACCAAATATGCCTCAAATAACCCTCCTTTGTCACATACACTATGCAAAAGACACTTAATAATTCTCATTTTCAATGATATTTCCTTAGGTCTCATTACTTTTTCCTCCCGTCTGTATAACAAAAAAAGTTTTTCCATACCCATCCTGCTGATGAAATCTCAATCACTGAAACTTTCCCTTTAAAACTAACAAGGTTTTTATCTCCCGGAGTTGGCC